>BQNB010011537.1:0-81158 GCA_026074375.1 Tanacetum coccineum
ATACATGCATGTTGCCGTGACCTAAAGGGGCAAGGGAGGGTTCATTGGTTATTATCCAATGTGTAATGGGTTAGTGGAGACAATTAGGACAAGCATTAATGAGAATTAAGTTGTACATGTACTTGTAGGGATCATTAGGAGATATCAAGGATTTCTTAGGAGTGTGTGTGTGTGTGTGTGTAACCGGCCCTTAGTAGCATTTGACACAACAATTGATTAAATTTTGTGTTAAGGTTATAAAAGTGGGTATTGGTTTGAGTCTTGGTAAGTCTAGGTATTTCCGGGGTGTGTCCAAACGTATTTTATTGCGAAACATAAACCTTTTACGTGACCAATAAAAATAAAATATGCAAAGTACATAATTGTCTTCTTAATAATTATATATCACTTGGTTGATGCATACCTTAATTTATTTGACGGCCGTTCACCTCAATTGATTATTTCTAGTCTACGCGATTTAACTCAAAAATAAATATCAAAAGTAAGCGCGTGTGGGGCCAAAATAAATAATGACGAATAATAGGCGTCGTAAAATGACTTGAAATTTGAGAAATGTTACATATAAGGTAGAGGAACTGCATGTTATCCCTTGGACCTATTATACTCCTGATTTTCTAACATCTCAGATGAATTCATAAAACTTTCTACTGCAGGAGAAGCTGCAGTAGCTGCATTATATCCTAATCCAGTTTTAAACTTGTCAATTACTTGACTTTCCAGTAAATCATTCAAAGATTTAGATGAATTTTGAAACTTCTCTAAAGTTAGCTTTAACTCATCTCTCTCTTTTTCTGCTTTTTCTAATTTCTTTTTGTTTTCAACTAAAGCATTATCTTTTAGTCTAACTTCAAGTTTTAAAACATTAATGCTCCCTTCAAACATAGCCTCATTTTTCCTTTAGTGAGCTAGTCTAGCTTCAATAGACTCTAAACCTGCTTTATAAGATACTAAATTAAATTGAGACTTATTGTAATCAGAATTCAAATTGTCATATTGTTCTTTAAGAGTAGTATAAGCTTTTACACATGATTTAGAACAAGAATCTACCTCATAATATGAATTGGAAGAACTTCCTGAAGATGTATGTGCCATTAAAGCAAAGTTTGTAGGATGCTCTTCTTCAGCTTGGTAGCTCTAATCATATCCTACAATTCTATCTTGAGCAACCAAGCATTTTTAGTGGGAGATTCCACTGTCATAGTTATTTTACTAGGCTCTTTTCCTTTGTTATCCTGATTTCTTGGAGCTCTACATTCTCTTGCAAAGTGACCATACTTATGGCAATTGTAGCACTACATTTTTGACCTGTCAAATCCAACTCTTTTACCATTTACATCCAACTGCCTGCCTGTCCTCTTGATGAATCTCCTAGCTCTAATTGTCAGCATGGCCATTTCCCATTGTAGATCCATTTCTTCTAGGTCATCAGGATCAATTTGTTCTAGATCCTCTCTTGACATTTGAGGAGAATTAGGCTGACTAGCTAGGAAAGCACAGATCACAGCATCACTAAGGTTATCTCCAGATGTAGGACTACTTTGAGTATGAGCAGTACTAACTCCATAAGCAGTGTTATCTGCCTCATTTGTACTGTTGTTGCTGTTAGTGCTGTTGGAGGACACAAAAGCCACATTTTGTGAATTTTGACTTGTGTTTGTTGAATCTTTGAGTTCAAGCTCATATATCTTTAAGTTGTTGTACAAGTCATCCAAACTGATGGTTTCAATTTCCACTTTGTTCCTCCAGATTAAAGCATGAGTCTTCCATTCAGATGGAAGACTTCTCAACAGTTTTAAGTTCATGTCCTCTTGAGAAATTGTTTCACCTTGGATCTCTAACTGACTAATAAGTTTTTGCAACCTATCAAAAGTTTGATCCATTGTTTCTGAGCTTGATCCTGAAAAGTTCTCATATTGTTGCTTGAGTAGAGTCCTCTAAACTTTCTTGGATTCCTTGTTACCTCCATACCTCTTCTCTATGGCTTCCATGAGCAGTTTTGCATCCTTATATGAATGAAACTTCAGTTGATCCTTATTTGGGAGAGCCATCAATAGAGTTCCTCTAGCTTTCATCTCATTCCTCCTATCCTGCTTTTCTTCTGCAGTAGTAGGTTCATATTCTTGCTCAACTTCTCCAATTTTTCTTTTCAGCACTTTGTTGCCATTCAGAATTACTTCCCAGAGGGAGTAATCAGTCATGAGGAAGTATTGTTATATCCTTGATCCTTAATATAATAGCATATTATATATATATATATATATATATATAATATTTTATATATATATATATAACCAAAATACCAATTATCAATAATAGTATAGTAATAAGTCTTCCGTAAGGATTTAAGAAGATTACTTTTATCCAAAGTAAAATTTCAAAAACCTTTCCGAGTCGTATCCCGACGAAGTGTGAATTGAGAATCTCGTTTAAGTTCGTGATCGCGTGATTGAATAATCAAGATTTGATTTGGATTCTATTTATACAAATATAAATGCAAAAACATGTAAAGGCAAGCAACAATTAAAGCGATTAAAAATTTGACCTAAAAACATTAACGGGAATCCTAAAAACGCGACTTAAAACCTAAACTATCAAAATTTAACCCTAACAATGTTTTTTATTTTTTAATAAATCCTAAATGACTAAAAATAATTTTAGAAAAAAGAATTGTATTTTTTGACTTTTATTTTATTTATTATGAATTAAAAATAGTTTTAATCTAAATAAAATATTAAAAATAGCAAACTAATTATTAAAAATCTAGAAAAATTAGAAAAAGTACTTTAAACTATGAATAATCTAAGAAAAATTCAAACTGGAAAATTGGCTGAATGAATAAGCTGAAAATAAGCAAATAAGTATGAGCAGATTTAAAGCTATAAAAGACAATTTATATCAAAAACTTAATCTGATGATATGAGAACTATAAACTAAGCATATTAAGCAATTCTAAGATATAATAAGCACTAAAAGCAAATAGAAACAGTAAATAAGCAGTTATATAAGCTAAGACAGTTTTAAGCTAAAAATGAAAAAGTGGACTTACCAAAACCCTTTGCTCAAAACAAGGGCATCACATGCTCACATAGCTTATCTACAAAATCTCCAGCTTATCTTATGATAAGCTGGTAAGTCCATAAGCCCGTCCCAATTTGGCTTATCTTCCACATTAAGCTGAGGTGATTTAAGAGTGGATAAAACAAGAAAGCTTAGATAAGTTTTTGAGGAAGCTTATCTAAGAAGTACAAGTTATAAGAGCTTTTAAGAGCTTATAAAAATAGACTTGGAAACAGTTTTAACATAAAAAGTATAAAAGTAAAACATAAAACATTAAAACTGAAATTTCATTAAAACTTTTTAAAGATTACAATGCTTGAAATTAAAAGTACAATAAAGTAAAATAAGTAGTAAAATAAGTAAAAACAAGACTACACTACTCCTAAACTACATTACTTCACAATGAAGAAATACGAATCCTATTTATAAAAAAAACTAAGTGCAGGGGTCTTGAACTTGTGTTTGTTGTGTGAGTGTATTCCAAGCTTGAATCTTAGCCCTCAATTCCATCTTGTGCTTCTTCAATTAGATCTTGGCCCTTGATTTAGTCCCAACGAATCAAATTTCTTAGGATTGCCAACGTGGTTGTCATTTTCCTTGAAGAAAAGGTCAATTAAGGTTTGTTGGGTTGTGGGGAATAAGTTAAGGAGGGTTTGTTTGGTAGTTGCAGGTTTGGCAGAGGATGAGAGGTGTGAGTGGTTTGGGCGGGAAAGGTACTGTGGGTTTGTTTTGTAACGAGAGTTAGGGGGTAAGGACGTGGGGTGTAAAGGGTTAAAAGTTGTAAGGGCTAAGTGTGTTAGTCCTTAAGGACTAGCAATGTTAGTCCTTAAGGACTAACTGTGTAATTGGTTATAGGGTGTTGTGGGCTAACATTCGTTAAGTGGGATTGGGCCTAGTTAACTGTTTTGGGCCTCGTGTAAAAAAAGGTTGGGCCAGGTTTTTAAATATAGGGGTGTTGGGCTTTTTGTTAATAAATAAGCAATTTGGGCTGACCCGGCCCATTAACTCGGGTACGGGTTGGCCCAATAAGATGCTTATGCCTTCGACTTTGGTTTTTTCATGCTCTTTTCAATTCCGTGCTTGGTTTTATCTGGGTTGGCTTCGTTTTTGTCCTTTAGTGAATATCCGATACCTGCACAGTACACAAAGCAAAACAAATATACTTTTGGCATTTTTATGTCTGTTTTTGGTCATTATTGGTCATTTTAGCTCGTTTAATTAGGTTAAAGGTATGTGTAATTAAGCACATTTTACCATAAAACCCCATACAAACTGTTGTGTTGTCATACGCATTGCTATATGTAAACACTAGAAAAAACCAAAAATCTCAATCCCCCTCGACTAATTACCTCGAAAAGTAGCTAAGTGTTCTTCAAGGGGAATTAAAGAATCATTAGCTTTTAAAAGCCCCGTTTTGACCATTTTTATAAATCCACACTAATTATCGCACATATATTTTTTATATTTTTCCTTTTTTTTCTTTTTCTAACTAGAATGTTTTGACTTTCGTTATTTCATAACCTTTAGCGTCATAGAATAAGAAGCACTTCAATCCTAAAATGCCTAAAAAGATAAATTCATCGTCCTCGATTTTTCACTTGTCCTAAACCAAGCTTAAAAACAAAATGACCGTTAAATATAAGTTAAGATGCTAACACTACTCATCCTTGTAATTTGTGAAACTTTTCACTCCCGACAATTATTATATCTTATGTGAATGTGCTTATTTCGAATTTCAACCATGGATCAACTTTTTTAAGAAAATTGCAATATTTCTATGCTTCACGTTCCACCCAAGAATTATGATTTTGAACGCGAGATCATTCATTATAAGCGACTTTCTTCTCGGCACTTTCCCAACGAGGACCGGCTTGGTGACCCAGGGCTTTTGACACCCCACATAGAATAGTATCGGAACTCATGGACCTTCGGTTTCAAAAACTCTTAGGCTTCCCGTTAAATAAACAATTTATTTAGAAAAACCACAACTTAAAACGACATAGTCTTAGTTCAAAAGCATATTTAAATTTAAGAAAAGATGATTTTTCCCTAACTTTATTAAATTCACACACTAAAATTAATATATTTATATTTAAACCCTTTTAATCGGAAGGAAATCTCGAACCTTTTTGAAGGCACAAACATTGGTTGTGAGCCGGCAAGATGCAGCAAAGTTAATCAGTCTCGGGTTTTTATTATTACTAGGGGCCTTATTTAGAAGACTTGCATCAACCGGTTGTGAGGCGGCAAGATTGCAGTAAAACTTTTATTAGCCCACAGTTTTTATTATTATTTATTACCTCATTTTCATTTTTTAACAACTTTATATTAACCATTGATATAGAACAAAATTTCTTTTTAGAAAAATATAAGTATAAATTTGAACTAGACTAAATAAATTAATGTTGTCGGGGGACTATACTTCAAAAATTGTTGATGTTAGGTTTAATTTTTGAAAAAAAGCACGTATATTAGTGCCGGTTAGAAGTTTAGGGAGAAAAAGACACAAACTGCTTTATGAGCTTCTTAATATTTCCAAAAACTAATCCTTGTTTAGACATTAACTCTTAATTAACTTCTTATCATTTCTTGTTCTTTTTAAAATTTAAAATCTTTAATAAAACGATTCGCGAATGCTTAGTCAAATAAACTAGCTTAGGACAAGTTTATAAAGGTTACGGGACAAAGCTAAGAGCTCAACTCGCTCGATCGAGTCAAAATTTATTCTTATTCTACCCAGCAGAACGTCATGCATTTTCATGGCCCAGATATCATACTCACCCTTTTTGAGATAAGGGAATTTGGCATTTGTGTTGGTTACAATGGTGATTTGAGGTTGAATTTGAGTGAAAACCTCATCATCTTAGGAGTGTTGTTCATCATATGATGTCATTATGGATTTGTGAGGGATTTTATGGATCTGATCTTATAGAATTCTTCTTACCAGAGGCTCTCAAAGGCTCTGATACCAATTGTAGATCCCAATGATATATCTTTCAGCCTATTAGTAGGGTGGTAGATGACTTGTATAAATAAAACTCAATCTACAAGAGAGGCTCTGAAATGATCACTAGTGTCTAAGCGGAATATAAACACAAGTGCTAAGAAGAACAATAATTGTAAGGACAAAGATCGTTTCTAATAATTGGATTTCACTAACTATATGAAATGTGTTCCGAAGGTGTACATTTCACTATGCCATAAGGTCCTTTTATACTTATAGGAAACCCTAATAACTTAATACCTAAACGCGTATAAAACGCGTATAATTGATATGCAAATCACTTCCTAATATAACTCATGCATATCCTAACTAACTATTACATTTGTAATACCCGAACTAACTATAACATTACCAGTAGTAACCATTATTGTACTACCAGTACTAATGACAATATTACTCTACCAGGAGTAACTAATATGCTACCAATAGTAATGACTATATCTACCAGCAGTAACAATGAATACAATATTCCTAACATTAGTTTAGATCAAAAGTTTAGTTTTTGAAGGTTTATGGTCTTTTTCTTGGCACTCTTTGATTCTCACATTTGTGGTGTTAAATTTAGTGTTTTTAATGTTGTAATAGCCTTCTAGGATCAAGTTGTGCAAAAGAAACCAAGCAAAAACGTTCAAAAGGGTGATTTTTAGGTGTTTTTAGGGGAAAAAATTTGTATTTTTCTTGACTGCGTTTTGTCTCACTGGCGATTTCTTAGTTGCGTTTTGTCTTTGCGTTTTGTCAGAGAATAGTACACTGCGGTTTGTCTTCTAGTGTAGTACAATAGTTGCGTTTTGTCAGTTGCGTTTTGCGTATTGCGTTTTGGTTAACACTGCAAGTTGCGTTTTGTGTATTGCGTTTTGTCTCAAGTTGAAGACCCTCGTTGCGTTTTGACTAAGAGAAACTCTGTCCAATTATAACCTTGATTGCGTTTTGTCTTAAGGGTTGATTGCGTTTTTCCTAATACATTTCACTTCGTTTTGTCTCCTACTCACTGCGTTTTGTACCCTGCGTTTTGTCCCAAGTTGAAGACCATTATTGTGTTTTGGTGGAAAGAATTTCTGGCAAAAAAATTTCTTCATTGCGTTTTGTCTAAGACTTCTTGATTGCGTTTTGTCTAGGACACCTCACTGAGTTTTTTCTAATCCTCAACATTGAGATTTGTTTGAAATTCTTGACTAAGACTTGTCTAGATTTCCTGACTGAGACTTGTGTATTGCATTTCGCAAACTTAATTAAACCAAACCAAATCACAAACAAACAACATATTACCTTTATCAACAAACAATCATCACTTTTAACATACAATCACTAATCATTGTACCGATCCAAAGTTTATCATAACACAAACAATCAATCATGGCTAGTAATAATGATCAGGTCAAGCATGAGATTCATAGCGAAGTACAACAGTCAACTGTTATTGACTCAAATAATGTTGATATGGGTAATAGTAATGTTATCCCATATGAACAATATCTGACCACCAATGACGTTTTTGTTGTACCAAGTTGTGCATCTTCTTCTCCAAATACTGCATATGTGTTGATTGATAATAATGTGCACACTGCTAATGAACCGTTAGTAACTGAACTAGCCATATATAAGGAACAAGTTGCCATATATGAACAACGTGCTAAGTTTGTACTTACTGAACGGGAACAGAGAATGGATGATCAAATGCGTATACTTATACAAGATCGTAATCGAATGGAAGAAAAACTAAAACAGGAGCTACATTCCGTTAAGCTACAGCTTAACCACTCTATTAAAAGTCAAACGGTAATACAAGAAAATGTAAATACTTTACAACAGACTTTTAAGCAAAGAGAGTCTCAACTTCTGAATGATTTTTCAAACCTGAGAAAGCTAAAAGATAAAGTTGAAAATAAGTTACACGCACAAGATCAATCCATTCAAACTGTTCATATGATGCTGAAACCTAAAAAGTTGTGTGAACAATATTCGGAAATAGCCATAGGTGTGCAAAACCCATTTTACCTTAGAAAGGCTAAAGTGGCTCAACCAACACTTTATGATGGTAATGAAATTATTAATCCGGATCATGACCCTACAAATGTCCCATCATCTGAGGAAGACCTAGAGTTAGCCGAGTTAGCTAGGCAGAAAATGCATGAGAAAATGAATGACCCCGTGTGTGTGGAAAAGAGGATTAAGTGCATACCTCCTAATTATTCCAAAGAGAACTTCCTCGCAACTTTCACACCACAGACCCAACTAACCCCTGAACAAGTATTTTGGTCCATAGATCTAGAAAAACGTAAGGCCGAAGAGCTAAAGGCAAATACCCCACCCTTGCCAGTTTTACCACCTGCGACTGTGTATCCTCCTAATACACCTGTCCATCTGGTCCCCCGAACGCTTCCAACCACAAGTCAAGTAAATATTGGTCTATATGTAATTACTCAACTTTTTTGGGACTTTGAAAAGACCTGTAAGAAACGAATTACACCAACGGGAATAACTGAAGGGGAAAGGGGTTTTGAGCAAACTAAACGGTGTTACTTAACGGAAGTCATTCCATTTTTCAATCTACTCAAAGAACATTTTGACAGTGTTCAAAAATCACTTGTCACTGAAGTTAGAGCAATGAAAGCAGTTTTTGAAAATATGGAAGCGAAAGTGGACCAGAATGCTGTAGACAAAAAATGTGGGGAGATTGAACGTAGGAATTTCCTCATCATGAATGAGAATTTAATTGCTGAATGCTTGTCCAAAGATGTGTTTTATACTGCAACTGATTCTGTGTTAAATGTGTCTAGATTTTCTGACATGCATGATGCACTCACTATTGCTCAAAATCGTATTGCCGACCTTGAATCTAAAAAATTTAATCTGAGAAACAAGATTCAAAATGATGATCACGACTCAATGATAAAACACTTTTCCAAACTTAAAGTTGAACATTTCAACTTACAATTAAAGTATCAAAATCTCAAAGAACGTTTTGGAAACAAAAAACCAATGACATCTTCGGATGATCCGTCATTTGACTCACTGTTTGTCATCGGGCAACTAAATGAACAGATTCAAAGTCAAGGCAATACGATTCGTAAACTAAAGGAGAAAATCTCTCGCTTAACAATGAAAAATAGTGATGTAGATCCCATTTTTGACCCTAAGGCCTTAGTTTCTCAGAACAAAGATTTAACTGCAAAACTTAATGCCCTTCACGATCTCAATGAACGGTTTAAGGAAGAAAATGCAATGTTAAGCAGCATTAGAAGGAATTGTATGATTCAATTAAAATAACGCGTGCTAAAACTAATGACCAGAAAAACTCTTTGTTAACTGAAATTGAGAATCTAAAGACCCAACTCAAAGGGAAAATGCCTTGTGTCACTATTGATGTTAAAACACCAAAGGTTTCTGCTTTTGAAAAGTATGCAATTGATGTTGAACCAATTCCTCCACGTCAAAGAAGCAATAGGAATGTTCATCACGGTTATCTCAACAGCCTTAAGGATACCTTAGATACACTCCGTGAGATAGTTGAAGAGGCTAGAAGTGAACTACCTTCGGATAGTAATCTAGACTATGCATGCGTTTACACTAAACGGTCTCAGGAACTATTAGCAAATGCAAGTGCCTCATGTCCTAAAGCGGTTAACAAACGAGATAAATTCATTGCTACTACACCTGTCACTAAGAAAAAGCGTGTAACCTTTGCTGACCCATTGGAAACCTCAGGCAACAACACACCAAAACATGTCAAGCAACAATCAGTTCAACCAACTAATGTTCCTATTCTTCCTTCTACAGGAGTAAACACTGCCACTATAGCTAGCGGGTCAAAGCCTAGGAGCAATACAAAGAAAGATAAGACCTTGCCAGCTAAAAGTGTGCCCAAGAAGAAAGTAGAAGATCACCCTAGGAATAATAAGTCGAAATTGAGCAAAAAGAATCGTGTTGATTCATGTACTAGCGTTAGGAGTACTGTATGTGATACGAATTCTATTTTACTTTGCAAGACATGTAATGAATGCATTAATTCAGATAGTCATGATAAATGTGTTGATAAGTCTTTGAAGTTTTCCGAACCAACCCCAGTCAGGAAAATCTGGAGAGTTAAACAGGTTAAACAAACATGGCAACCTACGGGCAAACTATTTACCACCGTAGGACATCATTGGAAGCCCACTGGTAGAACATTCCCTTTAGGTGCACAGTGCCCTTTAACTAGGAAAACTACACCTAAAGTTGTGCCTGTAAAAATATGGAAGCCCACTGGTAGAATAATCCCGTTAAGAGGACAGTGCCCTTTAACTAGGCCTACTGCACTTACTAGTGATGTCGTGCTTGCAGACCCTCAGGCACATCATGCCCCCGTGGATTACAATATTGTTTGCTCTAACCAACTGGACCCCAACATCGATTGGGGATCCAATGTATCCAACTCTCCATTTTCGTCTGTGTTCAAATGCAGGTCGTACAATTCGTCCTTTGGTATTTGGAATCAGGCTGCTCAAAACATATGACTGGAGATCGCTCACGGCTCAGGAATTTCGTTGTATATATGTACATATTCTTGATAAAAAAAATTCAAGACATGTCTTCTGTTTATCGATAACATTTACGGTCCTAGAAATGTCATTCAATAATGACACGGGTCTTTAAATGAAGCTCGATCGGAAGTTTAAACTTTTCAAAACATGTCTTTATGGCTTGCTATTATTTCTGATATGCAACCCGGTTTTCAAAATGAGGAAAGCATGTCGCCAAAAAGACGGTTGTTCCTAACAACGGGTGATTAAGTTCTCCCGGGCATGGATTACTTTATATCCGTGCACCCTCGATCTAATGTACGCTTCAGTGCATTATTTCTTGATTAAGAAGAGAAGTCTTCTTTTATCCTTATTATTTTCCGTCTATGATTCTTCAGAAAATTATTTGGATTTCACATGGTGGTTCAATGTTGTTTTTGAAAATCAATCGGACTTGTGTTTTCATAAATTTAACACTCAATCAACGACTACAACTCTTTAAATAGAAAACGGGTCATTGATTGAGGGGGAGAGTGTTTTCAAATTTATGACATTCAACGGGCATCTTAATTCTTCAAATTAATAATTAAGCAAGATTTTGTATCTATCGAGGTCTCAGTTTGAGGGGGAGTTAAACTTGTCTTAAACTCAAAAGGCCAAAAGTGTCTTATGTGCTATTTGTTACTTGCATCTTAGTCTCACAAAAGGCCAAAAGTGTCTTTTGTGCCAATAGCAGAAAGTAGGTATACTTGTTTCTTAGCACATTTGTCTTTAAAGAAAAGTAGGTAGAAAGAGAGGGACTGAAACTGCCAATAGCTGAAAGTTGTGTTCAAGTATATATATGTGTTGCGTTTTGACTCGGTCAAACCTACCATACTCAGTCAAAACTCAACCACCTATTTTCCTCTCAATTCAAAATGCATACCCTCTTTGTGATTTGCCTGATTCTTGTTTATTGTTGTGATTTCGTTCCTAGGTATTGCTTGATTTGTGTTTGTTGTCAGAAATATATGCTTTATCTTGAATAAATTAATCTGAATCTCATGTCATCGCATTATTCTTAGGTATTTCGAGTGAAATAATCATCTAAATCTATGTGAGTGTTTCTAAGTACGTTTTATCTACTGGGTTTACATTAGAATACGTACATGATGCTTAGTTGATGAATGAATTGCTTCCCCAATAGCTTATTTAGGTTCCTTGTGATTTTAGTGCAATGGTTGACTTTTATAGTCAAATTCTTGGTCGTAGGTTGTTTATAATGGCCATTTGTTGTTGCTATTGTTGTTAGTAGGCATTATAGAACGTATATAATGATCTTACTTTGTTGTGGATGCTTTAATCTTATTGTTAGAATCTGCATATCTGAAATGTTCTTGGTTGCGTTTTGACTAAGCATTCTTGATTGCGTTTTGCTTAAGTTGCTTTATTACCTTTTGCGTTAAATGTTCTTGGTTGCGTTTTGACATGATAGTCTTGATTGCGTTTTGCTCACTGTCTCTTGGTTGCGTTTTGGCTGGTTTATAACTGTTGCGTTTTGCCTGATAAATGCTATTGCGTTTTGAGTAGAATAGTGTGCATAGCAGGACAAAACGCAATCAATTGCGTTTTGTGATTGAAGACCCTCATCAGTATGAATGTAAGACCCACCCTTTTAAAGTTTTTCAAGAATGTTGCGTTTTGATTATATTTGAATAAAATATTCCTGCATTTTGTCTTAGTTGCGTTTTGCCTGTTGCGTTTTACCTGTTGCGTTTTGCTGCTTGCGTTTTGATGGATTGCGTTTTGTCTGTTGCGACTTGTATCTTGCGTTTTACTTTACTGCGTTTTGATTATTTTACAAAATATTCATTGCGTTTGTGTGATTGCGATTTGCTGAATATTTACGTTTTGTGTCTTGCGTTTTTGGTACTTGCGTTTTGTCCTATTGAGTTTTGTCTAGTATGCTTTAACCCCTGCGTTTTGTCTAGTACCACTTGATAACTGCGATTTGGTCTCTGTGGTGTGATCATTGAATTTGTCTTCCCTTCCATGAGTTAACCTCCGTTGACTCAAGAGTTGACCAAATATGTTGACCACCACTTTAAAGATGATCAATGTGCTTTTTCTTGGACTCTGTCCATAACTGACTTACTCCTGAGCAACTGCTCACATCTAACATCTCCTTTCGGTATGTACGTCTTTCTGTGAATGTGACTGTGTAGATACAATGACTGATATTGATGTTAATGCTCCTGCTGAACTAGCACCTACTATGGCACCACCCACCAGTACTGATGATCAAATCCCACCTCACATCAGATGGGTGCCGATAGGAAAAAGCAATTGCTATCTGGATGTTAATAGGCCGCAAAGCAATCCAATCTTTAAGATTGCGGTGGACCTTCTAAAGCACACCAACTTCTTCCTAGCTTTCACTGCTTCCTCGGCAATTCCAGCAATCTACATTCAGCAGTTTTGTGACACCATTCGATACTACAAAATCACCGGGGGTTACAAATGTCAATTAGATAAGCAATGGTTCGATCTCTCAAAAGACACCCTCAGAGACGCCCTTCGGATCACACAAATTGACAAAAACAATGCTTTTTCTTCCCCTCCAACTCCTGATGCTCTTATCAAGTTTGTCAACGATTTGGGTTACCCAAAAGTTGTCAGACACTTATCTGATGTCGTGACTAATAACATGTTTCAACCAAGGAGAGAACTTACAACAATCATAAAATTGTGCCTTACGGGAAAGACTTCAGGGTTTGAGAGACCAAGAGCTCTAGTGCTGCAGATCCTTTGGGGTGTCATCAATCGAGCCCATATCGATTATGCAGAAAGGATGTAGGAAGAATTCACCCAATCTATCCATACGGTTATTGAAGACAAAAAGAATCTTGCTCAGCATACTCAGGGAAAGAAGAAAGCCACTCTTATTATGATCCTGAGTATAAGGTTCACCAAGCTGATCATCCATTACTTACAAATCAAGAACAAGTTCCACACGAGACGAGGTTCTCCACTTCATTTGCCTAATGAAGAACCTGTTCTTGGATATCTCAAGTTCAGCTCTAAGGGAACCAAACGGGAAGTCTTTGGGATGCCTATTTCGAATGATCTCGTCACGGATGACATTCGAGGTAAGCAATACTACAATGCTTATCTGGAGAAAGTTGCAAAGCATCAAAGATATCTTGCTGGTGAAGATGTTAGTGATCCAGACTCTCTGGCTCCCAAACCAACTAAGGGGGCAAAACCGAAAACAACCAAGAAGCCAACCTCAACTCAACAAACCAAACCCAAAACTAAACCTTCAACTGCTAAGACCACTAAATCAACTCCATCTCAACCACCCAAACCCAAACCTGCACCTGCTAAGCCTCAGGAGAAGAAAAGAAAGCGGGCTTTGGACGCAGTTGAAGCTCCATCTCAAGCTAAACGTTCTAAAGCGGGTAGGGTATCAAAGAAGAGAATGCTTCAGTTGAGAGATAAGTTCATAGATGAAGGGGTTCCTGCGACAGAACCCAGGGTTGATGATGAAGAAGCTATCGTGCAAAAGTTTTTGGAAGAAAGTATAAAGGATGCTTACCATGCTTATCGGGGACCACTACCTCCTATAGTGTTCAGGGAACCTGACTCTGGGAAACTTCAACCGCTTCCAGAGGTTCAGGGCAAGGGCAAAGAAAAGGTAGGGGAGGAACAAGTTGCGCAAGTTCTACTCAACCTTCAGACTCCTAAGAAAAGGAACCCTGCTAAACAGTTTATCTTTCAGAGGCGCACTCCTGCCACACCAGAACCCTCTGGTCTAGTTGAATCTTTGTTACTATATGCGGAACTGGGTCTAACTGACAGTGGGACGGAGTCAGATGAGGAAGTGTCTCCTGAGATAAATGCACAAGGTCAAGAGGAAGGCTAGGGTGGAACAAACCCTGGTGATGCTGGTGTGTCTTAGACACCATCTAGTCATGTGGTCTATGCTAGACCAAACCTGGATCACATGGACTTAGGAATCGCTGAAGCCTCATCACAACCTAACATGGACTTAGCAAATGGATGATGAATTCACTTCCACGGCTTATCCAAAGGTTCAAGAGAACCTTAAACTCCTAACTAAAGGTGACGTGAGACTTGAGGAACCTGCTATCTCCGCTGGAACCCTGTCCTCTATGAAGAACCTCGATAAGGAATTCAGCTTTACCGATCAGTTCCTTGTAGAGAAGTCACAGGAAGACAAACCAGAAAAGACCAATACAGAAGCGGAGGTTCAATCTATGGTGACGGTTCCTATTCATCAGGATACCTCCTTTGTCCCGTTAATGACCACTCTAGTGATAGATATCACCGATCCTCAATCCGATTCCATAATGGTTCCTACATCTATGCCTACAACAACAGCAACGGTCACTGAAACAATAACTGTTCCACCACCACCACCTGAACCACAACAAGACGTCTCAACCTTGATCTTAACTCAGATGATTGGTCAGCTGGAACAAAATATAGCAGAT
This sequence comes from Tanacetum coccineum, assembly GCA_026074375.1. Lineage (NCBI taxonomy): Eukaryota > Viridiplantae > Streptophyta > Magnoliopsida > Asterales > Asteraceae > Tanacetum > Tanacetum coccineum. The sequence goes on from BQNB010011537.1 coordinate 15,057, forward strand.
CTGGTGGATGCAAATCAAGCCCTAGAGGAAAGGCTAGACAAGCAAGGGAACCGAATCCACCAATTGGAGACTCAAGACTTGTCTAGATTGATCAGAGAACAAATAGTGGAATTTATAGACTCGCAGGAGAATGACCGATAAATCGAAGAATCGGTGAAAGAGGTGGTTACCGAATTAGTTCAGCATGCAATGAGAGCCCCTCTTCGTGCTCGCTTCAAGGATCTGCCTACGTTTGACATGAAGGAGATTCTGCTTCAACGCATGTTGGAGGAGAATTATGACAAGGGCGACGAGGATCACAAGATAACTTTTGAAGCATTACAGAAATCTATCATTCGTGATGAAAGTGAGCAATTTGATACAGACAAGGCTGAGGAGCGAACAAAGATGAAAAGTAAGCAGGATTCACCGAAAACCCCGCCTGGGTCGCCTCCTCCACCACCGTCTGGTGCATCAGGGGCTTCCGGTCCAACAGGAACCTTTGATTCCTCTCAAGATTCTCCTCCACCACCACCGTCTTCAACAACCAATCGAGGTGATCAGTCTCACAGCTCCGTTGCTCCAGGCTCATCCAATACAACTGCCTCAACAACATACACAGCCTGGATAACGACCACATCCAGACTCAAGCCCGCTACTTCATCTGTTCCTGAAGATGTACTTATGCATGAAGAGTCAGACTTTGAAGCTCAGGATATGGGGTCTGACGATGAAGATATTGGCAGTAGGCACATTCCCAAAGTGAGTCTGAATCAGGAATGGTTTCAACCTCTTTTCGAAGAAGGAAGACCTGCAACCCCTGAACGTGCGTGGTCCATTCCTTCATCAAGTCTACATGTTCCCAATAACAACTGGGCATCTGCTATAGCCTCCAGCTTCGTATCTCCACCGGAGAACTCTCTGCTTTCACAGACCGGTGATATTGGAGTGTTTATTGATTGGTTCTGCAAGAAGCAAGGAATCATAGAGCTCACACCGGAACATTTGGAAGGTCTTGCATATGAAGTGGCCAAAGCCTTTCATCCTGACGTGATTCATCTACAATTTCAGATGGAGGAATGTCACAAGCTTTTGACTAATCAAGTGGACAAAGGATTACTCAGGTATAATGTCAGTAGACCACTCCCATTGGGTGGTTCTCCAGGTCAGGTCATGATTCAGACAGAATTCTTCTTCAACAAATACTTGGAGTATCTACAATTTGGCCACAAGGGTGACAGACTTGCGTTGCCAATCACAAAGATGAAAGCTGCTTCTTATCCTGATGTCGGGATAGAACAGATGGTACCTGATCAGATGTGGGCTGAAGAAGAGTATATGTATGACATCTCAGCATCATATGGTATCTCTCACTGGTGGTTCAAGAGACAGTAATTCTACATCGACCGACACTCAACTGACACCAACCGAAGAGCTATTGTCAGGACTCACATGAGAATCCTAAGTGTCGTCAGAATTGAGGTCTTTTCACTTTACGGGTATGATTACATGAAAAAGATAGTTCTTCGAAGAGCAGATAATCAAGAATATACTATTGCTGAAAGCGACTTCAAAGATCTGTACCCGAGTGACTTTGAAGACTTGTACTTGCTAAATCTTGAAGGACAATCTTCAAGGTCACCTGAACCACCTACCGCCTAAAGACAAGAAGATTCTCTCTACTGCCGTCAACTTATGAGTAAGGAATTTGGTTATCAAAAAATGGGTAGAAGACTTCCAGCTCGGTATAGAGAGTTACCAGACTCAGCTGAACCTCACCAAACCTCGCTGGGTAGCTACAGGTCTCGAGTTCATGCACGACTACAAGATTCTTGACTCCCCAAGAGTCGTGGTGTTCAGAGACAGATATGGGATGTAGATGATTATGCGCTTCAATGAAATCTGTAAGTTTAGTGACGGAACTCTACAATAGATCGATGAAGCATTGGACTATCGAGGAAAGGAATTCAAGGTTAACAAGGTCAATCCGGGTTTGAATACCAGATTCTGGACCAAGAATGATGTGATCAAGAGCAAGCAGTTCATGTTTGCTATTCAGAAGAGGCTAAAGCTCAGGCGAATCTTCCGAAACTTGGAAAGCTTTGTTGGTGGACGCATACGAGAAGGAGACTACAGACTTCTTCAGAGAACCAAATGATCACATCTTCTCTGTATCTTTTAGTAAGTCTTGTGTGGTGTAATTGTAATATATATTGTTCTTATTGTACATTCTTAGTAGTGATTTGTATGGTGACTCTAACAGACCCTCAATTATTGAGGGGGAGCTGTTCCTCTATCAATAAACACTTAATCGGACCACATTTTCTCCCACTTTTTCTAACTCATTTAAATCAATTGAGATCCTAAATCTTAACGGGTTTGACATTTTTGATCGGGGGAGAGAATGTGATTTAAATATCAAAATCTGATAAAAAATGTGATCTTTTGAACTCAAGTGTAGGCTCTCCCATATGTGCTAAACCTTTTCGAATATCGATGCACATATTGAGGGGGAGCGAATGGTGTATGATGGCTATTGTGGAAATACCAAAGACCGACCCTGTAATTACTTTATTGGAGTTATAAGGATGGTAAGGTTAGGTATTTGTTCCCACGATCCCGCCAAAGCCAGAGGGATCTACCCAGGGACAATCCACTAGGAAGTGTAGAAGTCCTTAGGTATGATTATAAAAGGAGTAATGTGAGAATAAGGGAATAGTGCGGACTGAGATGGAGCTAGTACTGGAACACACCCAACAAGGTTCTAGTAATGAAATCTCGGTAAGCACTGAAGGGGTTGAAGAATGAAAAAGAAATGCTAAGATAAAGGGTGAAAAGAAAGCAGCCCTCCTTAAACTTTAGGCAGAAACTGGGTCACTACATATGATGTCGGAATCACATGGTTGATTGCTGACATTGAAGACAAGTATCATGGACCCAGTGATACGCTGCACAACCCTCCCTAGCCACTCAAGATCCCTCAAAGGATTCTTGTTTCACTTTTTATGGAGATCAATACATTTCTATCGTCTCTCTCACTCCGAGTTAGATGATATTAAAAAGGTGGCAGTCCGCTCCAGCCTCCGACTACCAAAAACCAAAAATGCACTATCGAGTTTAGAGCCATGAGATCATCTAAAAATCTCGTTAGGACACTAATACAAATTGTGCTTGTTTTTCACACACCGTGACAACAAGTAAAGATCTTAAGAGTCCTACGCATTGTCCTTGTGGTATTGCCAGAACATCCGAGTAATACGTAAGTAGTCACAATGAAGATTGAAATCCTTCTAGAGCCAACATCAAACAAGCTCTTGGTAGGTGACATGTGAGATCCATTATGGATTAAACTTGTGACAGATAGAAAGCAACGATTGTGCGGTTCTTTATGAATCAAACTTGTTCCAGGCAGTGAATTGACGAATAGTTTTTGAAAAACCTTTCGATGTGCTCAACAACTGATTTTTGAGCACATTGACTGTGTATATCTTTCAAAACAAATGTTTTTCTGATGAAATTTGATTTTGTGCTATAAAACACTCTTGATGTGTCACAAAAATACTTTCTCAAGTGATACGTCATTTGATTTTCAAATCAATTTCTCTCATCAATTGGTAAGACAGTAACTAACTAATTCACTCTTATCGTGCTGTCTGCTTTGAGACGTTCCGATAAAGAGAACATGCAAGTATGGTGATTCTGATGGTGGTACATTAGATGATCCGATACTTATACTGGAAATCCTGTCAAGGAGATTCTTCTTAAGAGGAATCTACCTGATCACAGGTCGGTCCTCACGGATCCGGAGGTTAATCCAACCAGACTCAGGCGAATGACAAAGCCATATTCGTCCACATGCTTTATTGCTAACTGTTTTATTACAAGGTCAAGTAAAGATGGAGATGGAGATACCTCGTTCTAGTGGAGTCAATTCACAACCCCATGCTCACACTTAATGTTTCTAATTAATGACATCATGATAACTGAAAGACCTACAACACAGCTTCCGCAACTCTGAGAAGTAATATCATGACCAAGAAAAGTGGGAGCATGCAGGTCCGAAGGTCACAACATCACATGAAGGCAATATCCCTCATCAAGGATGATCAAGAGATTTATAGTGGATGATGATCTCAAAGAATGCTCAAAGATCAGACAAGTCTAAGGAACAAAACTCAAAGATCACTACGTAATGTACAAAGAAATCAAAGAATGAAGAATCAAAGACTACGAGCTAAAGACCGAAGGTCAAAGATTTAGAATGCTAGGATTCAAATTGTAATTTCTGGGGTGACATCCCTTAGGGGGAGATTGTTAGGTTTAAGAAAAAGACTCGGTCACCCCGTGTACTGTCTGGAATATCATAGTTTGTAGTTGAATCGTAAGCGTATGACTTATCGTGTTGGGTCGGGTCTTTACCCACATGTTAGCCTACACCATAGCCCACTTAGGGGCATAAAACTCATGTATTTAAACACCCTTTCCAGCTATGGGAAGGGTTGGTTGTTCATTTTTATCACAAATATTCACTAGGTGTTTCTCTCACTAGAAACTCTCCATTTTCTCTCTCTAGATAATTCGGCCAACCCAATCATCTATGCTTGTGTTATGATATCTAATATACTACAGGATCATTATTTAGATAACTTGAAAACCTAAATCTCTAAATCTCTCTAATCCATTTTCCTCTCCTTGCTTGATCGAACCAAACAAAACCTTTAGGGTTTTCATTTCCTTTGTTCGACCAAAACCAAACAACCCTTTAGGGTTTTCGTGTTGAGTGATTCAAGAGTCGAAGACGTTTGGTTTCTGTTATCACTACTAGTACTAGCATACTTAATTGTTTGCTACGAACGTATTGTGTGTGTTGAAATAGAGAGATCTACCTTTAGATCTTAGGTGGTTTTAGCGTGGTATTTATTATTATACACACGCGTATATTTAAGAAGGTGATTTGTTAATTGCTAAAAGGTACACGCTTCTTGATCTCCTTGTTAATTAGTTATTCTATACGTGTTTATCTTTTTCGCTGCGTACTCATGATTTAAATTGGTCAATAGTTGTTAAAACCCAACAATACTTATCTTAATAAATAAGTAATTGAATCAAACCCAGCCCGTACCCTTAGGTGTTCGGCCAAATGGTAACCATTTGGTTCTTCGTTTAAGCCCAATATTACTTAAGTAGTCCAACTAGTTAAGCCAAATATCTCTTTTACTTAATTTGATCATTTACGTATTTACGATTAAAACATAAAACTAAAGGCTCTCGTTATTGTGTGTGACCCCATAAAATCATATATCAATGGAAATATCAGTTATGTTATATGTTAGGAATATAAAAAGTGTCAATTATATATATAATAGTTAGTTTACCATACTTAGAAAGTTTAGTTAGTTTTACTTTATTAAATGATGTAATAAGTCTTAATGGGCCAAGCAATTATAATTAGCCCATTAAGCTTAAGTAGTTAGTAATTAGAGATAATAAGTGTTTTAGACAAACACTATAAATAACATTCCTTACTAGAATTTAAGTAAGTAGAAATAAATACACATAGTTCTTGTAACCTTCTCAAATTTTCTCTTAATTTTCACTTCTCATTTTAATCCTTACTTCTCTCTCTTAATCTCTATAAGCTGTAACCTTTCTTTAATGTGTGATGCAATTAAATAAGTGTGACCTAACAAGTGGTATCATTCGTCATTAGAGATTTAAGGGTGATCTTTATTGTGAAATCATTACGGTTAGTGTGAAATTTGGTTCGTATTTGTGGTTTAAGTGATTGAAATTGAGCATGGAATGACATGATCCATCTATGAGCGTGTTTGTGTTTGAATTCGAGTTTGTTTGAGCAATTTCGATTGGTTTAGTTTGCGTTTTGGTAAATTCGATTGAGTATCGTGATAAAGTTTGTGAAAAGTTTGTTAATTTAAGGTTTGTTGTGATCGATTTTAGTGAAATACGATTGGATTTAAGGGGTAAAAACGTGTTCTTGTTAATTTCGGTTATAATTTTATGCATAAAATGTTTATGTTTTGAAAAAAATAGCAGGAATAACAATTTTAGTAAATTTCAATTATAAATTTTAGTAGAATTCGATCCAATAGCTGCTTTGTCCGAAATTTAGTTGAAATTCATTTAGAAAATTGGTTTGAAAAGAGTTTGTGGCAAAATTCGATCCTATATGAAAACTACTTTATCCGAGTTTTTAGTATCCGAGTTTAGTTTTGATCGATATTGGGTGAAATTCGATCTGATAACTTCTTTGATCGAATTCGGTTGGCATTGAATTTCGGATAGGGTAAATTTCAACTGATATTTCATTTCGATTGGGATAAAATTTAGTTACGAAATTGAAATTCGATTGGACAAATACGATTGGCGTTAAATAACGATTGACATAGAATTTCGATTGGATATTCAAGTTTGATCAAATTTGGATTTCGATTGGGCAATTTCGACTAGAGTTAAATTCGGTCAGTGGCAATTTCTATTGGATTTGAAATCCGGATAGTGGCAATTTCGATTGGATTTGATATTTGGATAAGGAGAAATTCGGTTGCATTTGACTAACGCTTGATTTGAATTTTGATTGATATTGAATTTCTTTTGGAACGGAATTTGGATTGGGGTTAATAGTATTAGTTATTGGGCTTTCATATTCAATTGTGATTATTCATTTATTTACAAATAGATAATCAACGTTGAAAGTATACATGAACCGTTGTATTCTTTTAACATCATTAGATCATTGATTTCACAATAGAAACCTTTTTTATTTAAAAAGATCCATATTATTGTTTCACACATAATATTGTTAAGACATGACAAATACTCATCAGCAGTCACTTGCGGACGCTAGTTCAGAGAATCGTCCTCCCATGTTAGAGAAGGGAAGTTATGTACCATGACCGAGTCGGTTTATGCGGTACATTGATGGTAAGAAGGAAATAAGAAAGTTTATTAAGGAATAAATTATGAATGATCCTTATGTGATGAAGAAGATACATGATTCCACAAGTATAGCAAAGAATCCTGTAAAGAGGTTGCAAACTGTAGATGATCTTACGGGTGATGAAAAGAAGTAGTATGATGCGTACATTGATGCAATGAATCTGATCATTCTTAGAATACCAAATGATATATATAATTTTATGGATGCATGCAATGATACATGAGCTATCTGGAATTGGGTAAGAAGACTTATGCATGGAAGTTATTTTAGTAAACAAGAAAGGCATTCAAGACTTATGAATGAGTTTGATAAGTTTCCTTCTGAAGTGGGAGAATCTCTTGTATTTGTTTATGAATGTTTCTCAAAGATTATGAATGATATGGAACACAACCTAATCTTACCCTTACCCATGGTAGTGAATACCAAGTTTCTTAACTCATTACAGCCAGAGTGAAGCAAATACATCACAAATGTTCGTGTATCAAGGAATCACCATTCAGATGATTACGCACTTTTGTTTGATCATCTTCAGCAATATGAAGTAAATGTCAATGCTTCACGAGCAAAATGAGTTGTAACAACACATGATCCTCTTGCTCTAGTTGCAAACACATATGCGAGCTCCTCATCTTCTAGATCTCCACCAGCTTACTATGTTACACATACTCCTTTAGTAATTGGTTATGATGATGATTATCAAGGAGATGCAATTGGTGATGATCAAGAAGATAGTCTGACAACTGCAATGATGCTCCTTGCTCGAGAAATTACTCAACGCTATTATACACCAACAAACAATCATCTTCGTACTTCTTCAAATACAAGGAATCAAACAATTATACAAGCTAATCATGAGGATATTCAAAGCAAGAATGTTAGGAGTAGTGGACAGTATGTGAGAAGGACTACTGGTAATCAAGGAGATGTTGTTAGGAATGTGAATGTGGAGAGGCATACTAGGAATGTTATGAATGTTCAGAGGATTCTAAGAACCACGGCTAATTTTAGAATGGTCCAAATGTTCAATGTTATAACTGCAATGCCAAAGGTCATTATGCTATAGACTGTCCTAAGCCCATGGTTCGTGTTTAAAAGTATTTCTAGGAACAGATGCTGCTTGCTAAGAAAGATGAGGCCGGGATTACTGTCGATGACGAACATAATGTTTTCTACTTGTGGATGCATCTGAGGTGGAAGATTTTGAATATCTTAATGCTATAGTATGCATGATGGCTCGGATTCAAAAAGAAGACAATGAGGTACCTAATCTATCTATGAGCTTCATAAATGAATTGTATTCGAAAAATGATCATGAACAAAAGTATCATAAGCAACAAGAAATTATTAAGACCATAATTGATGATGATCAAATTAATAGTGATATTATTTTTGATGATCCAAATGTGGAGCTTAATAATGGACAAGTTAAACAAGATAACAACGATCATGATCAAGACATGCTAAAATTGAATCGTTGATTAAGAATGTGCAAATAGAGGCTGAAAAACAATAAACGATTTCGAAGGAGGTTAAACAAATAAATGCTTTGTTAACCAAAGAGCTTGAGAAGTATAAGAAAAGGGTTAAGGAATTTGAAAGCACAACTGCAAATAAAACCGATTTTCAAAAAGAATACATTGAGACTACTCATCGAGAAAAGAAGCTAGATCAACAAATGCAAACTCAATTTTTTCACTATAAAGAAAAAATCAAGGGTCTTGAAAATGAAAAAGAAGAGTTACAAGTGAAACTTAGAGAAATAGATAAATCTTTGCAACTCAAAATGATTGTGCTTTTTTGAAAACTCAGTTTGAAAAAGTGAGGATAAGTATCTCAATGATATTATTGATTTAGAAGGAAAAAGCAAAGCTAATGAAAATATCATTGTCAAAATGAGTAACTCACTTCAAGCTATTCATATGATTGGACCAAAACCTAATTCGTTTTATAATCAAAGTTTGAAAAATGGTTTGGGTTATAAAAATACTTACACTCTCAAGAAAGAAATTGTACAAAATCCTAAGTTGTATAATGCTTCATTTCTTTGTGATTAAAAAATGCATGTTGTTGTTTGTGACACTGAGGAAAATTTTCAGGATGCGGAAAAGAGTCGATTAAAAACGAAAGGAAAACTAAATGATCCAAAAGCTATTGAAAAAAAGTAATTTTTTTTCCAATTGATTGCATGAAATTGAAAAAACTTTCTTAAACTTTTTTTCGACAAGTTGAACTTTCTCTTTAGCAACAATATTTTTAAAAAACTTTTACTTTTACTGTAACTCCTAACAACGCAAGTGTTATTAAATCGGGTTCACCTCCTTTGAAAATGCCAAAACAAAATAATATAAAAAAAGCTTTTTGATAGAATCGAGTTTAAGATTAAAAATTTGGAAAAATTAGTTGCTGATAACACTTCTACAATCGGTGTGGGTGTTTCATATACGGAGATTGATTGTCACACCCGACTAACGCGGAAACACGAGGCGTGACAGAGAATTGATCGTCATAACACAAGGCGTCAATATAGAGAAATCTAAATGCATTGAAACAAAGTGTTACAACGTTCTCCGACAACAAGCATGGCCTTGTGCCAGACAAGTCGATAACACATCACGGAGTCTAGAATTATTACAACTCAACTCCTCAACATCGAAGTGATACAAGTCTTAGGATTTATCCACAAGCTAAACTGAAACAAAGTTCTCAAAATGCAAATCTTTCAAGATAAGATCCATGAAGGATACTCTTATATCTGCTAGAGCCTGATGTCCTGAACTCAATGATTATTCACAATACCTGAAAATGATACCCGAAAGGTCAACATTATGTTGGTAAGCTCATAGGTTTAGAAGTAAACCCAGTTGTTGTGCCATAGTTTAAGTTGTGGACAAAGGTGCATCATGAAAGCAGAATGCATGCAATAGATTTAGATTCCACATAGCAATCCCATGCTACCATAGTGTTTCAATTGATCATAGTATCTCAAATAGATTCATAACATTCCACATAGATTCATAGCATTTCAATGATACTAACCATTCGTAAATGGTCTGAGCGCTTATTATCCTTCGCACCTAGGGCCTACCAGCTGGAGCTAACATAGGTCGGCAAATTGTCCTTGCATAGAAGTTTACATAGAACTCTTGCACAAATGATTTGTTCCATAAAACTTGTTCAAATAGACCTCATGACATTCACATAGCAATCATAGGCACATAGCATTGTCCAAAAAGTATGAAAATGTTTTGCATGGTGATAAAAACGTATGAAATAGACTTGAGTATCATTTTCTCCCGACGGAAAATAGTTTGAAAATGGGGCTACGAGAACTCACCTTAACAAAGATGATAAGTAGCTGAGATTATGATTAAACAAGTGTATGCAACGACGTCCAGACATGACCTAATCCAGTTAATGTCCGATTCAAAAATGTGTTTTCCAATGTATGATTAGGGTTGATGCATAGGAGTCAAAATGTGTGTTGTACAATCGCTTTTAATGTTATTGGTTTCGTGATGGTTGATGGTTTAGACTCGAAGAAGATAAGTTGAAGTATGTATGTTAGATATAATACACTTATATGCTCTACTAATCTTAAGTTACCTAGTTTACTTATATAGATGGTAAGAAATAACGCGTTTTAATTATTCAAAACCATTATAGACATTTTATAATTTAATAATTTATAAATATATTTTTATCTTTTAGTCGATTTATTAAAATAATAATATTTTATTTATTACGTCTTTTTGTCGGATTTCGAGAAATAAGTTTTAGTGAAATATTTTCTAAGTATAGAAATTTTATAAAATTTTGACATGACCCGTTCGTTTAATAAACGTTTTCCAAGGCCTTTGACCTTATTTTTCAACCATTTTTCCCAAATAAATTCAAATTCCGACAAAATGCCAAAATCTACGTTTTTGCGACGATTTATCGAAACTCATTTCTCCAAATAACTATTTTAGCTATACAATTTTAATTTGTTTTCAGAAGTTCGTTTTAGATGTATAAAATGACTAGTTTTTGCTTATTGGGTCTTAAGGCCCAATAGTAGTTCAATACGTTTTTATTAGTTTTAAAAATATCCGTTTTAGGCCCATTAACAAGCCCATTATGAAAATAAGTCCAACGAAAAATCCACAAAAGAAGCCAAGGCTCATGGGCCAAGACTAAGCCACGGATTGAGCTTAGCTTATTGGGCCGTGCCCTTTTTAAACCCAAAATAAACTATCTGTAGCTTATTATTAAGCCGTTTAGCTACGTAAGTTTCTAAACATCAACATAAGCTACGATAAAAGCCATGAAAATAAGCCGGACCATAAAATAATCCACAATAAGCCGTGGCTTATTGAACTTTTTGGGCTGTGGGTTTTATAGCCCACAACAAATATATTTAGCTTATAAATAAGCTAATAAGCTATATGATATTTTAGTTCTCGAAATAAGCTACCAAATTAAGCTATAAAAATATGATACAAGAGGTAAATAACCAAAACCACTTTTCTTGTGACCCTTATATGACCGAAACTAAATAAGCCACAAATAAGCTATAAAAAGCTTTTCGAATAGCTTATTTTTAAGCTAGGTATGAAATACGCTATATAGTACATATATGTTATTCTACCATCATAACCATGATATAAAAATAATCTTTCCTTGTCCTTCCTTTCCTTGAGTTCGAACCAAAACAAACACCCTTAATATTTATTTCAAAAATTTAAGCTTTTGGTTTTTAGAAAACGAACCATAAAACCAACATCTATGCATCACTAGACTACTAAAAGGACAAGAATATTTGAAATAAGATGACTTACAAAAGAGGGTTTTGAAGATGAGATTAACACGAAACCAACAACCCAAACGTTGTTTTTATGAAACCACGCTTATTAGAATCAACTCGAATGCATTTTACCCTTTACGTTCTTGGATCAAAATAAAAAATATATGTGTGTGTGTTGTGTGTACTCGGACGAACCAAGAGAAAAGAAAGAAAGAATGAAAGTTGTTTTTTTTTGCAAACTGAGGTGTGTGTTTTTGAAAAGATATAAGACAAATGATGTACCAAGGTTGGGAAAAAGCTCCTAAAAATGAGCCTTCTTGCTCCTTTGTGGGGTTCGACCACTAGAGCACCCTAGGGGGGATCCTAGGTGCGTTTTGACTCTTGTCGGATCATCAAACGCTCATAGTCCATGATTTAAAACGTGAAATGAAGTTTCCTTGTATTTTTAACGAATGTAAAAATATTTTTAGATGAACTTTGAATATTTACACTATAGGTAAATAAGATAAATTGGTTTACATTTGGTATGGACCATTAACGGACGTGTCAGAACGCGTTGTTTAATATTTTAAGCCGTTTGCGAGACAACCTCCTGGAAATTTGATCAAATATAGATATAATTATCCATAATAAGATAATTAAAAGAATAATTACTCTAATGATCACATTCATAATAAACTGACTACCGTTACGCGGTTAGTGTTCTAACTGAGACTATAAAAAGTCAAGAAGTCAAAGGACTTAAATAGAACATAATGATACTGGAAAATCTGCAAGGGTTACATTCTACCCCCCTTTAAAAGAATTTCGCCCCGAAATTTAACTAGTGCTAGAGCTAAAGAGATGAGGGTATTTGAGTTTAATTTGATCCTCATGTTCCCATGTAAATTTTGGTCCTCATTTCAAATTCCATCGCACCTTAACGATAGGAATCCTACTCCGCTTAAGCTTCTTGAACTCTCGTTCTAGGATTTCTACAGGCTCTTCTACAAAGTTTAACTTAGCATCAACTTGGATCTCCTCCAAAGGAATCTTTAGTGTTGGGTCAGCTAAATATTTCTTGAGGTTCAACACGTGAAACGTGTCATGAATATCATTTAGCTCCTCAGGTAGTCTTAGTCTATAGGCTACTGGACCGATCCTCTCAGTGATATAAAATGGTCCAACAAACCTAGGTGTTAGTTTTACCTTCTTCCCAAAGCGTACTACACATTTCCAAGGTGACACTTTGAGTAAGACATCATCACCTACGCTGAATTCTAGAGGTTTCCTCCTCTTATCTGCATAGCTTTTCTGATGATCACGTGCAGCCTTAAGCCTTGCCTTGATCTGTGAGATTTTCTTAGTGGTTTCTTGCACTATCTCAGGCTCTATCAGTTGTCCTTTTCCAACTTCTGCCCATAGGATTAGTGAGTAGCACTTCCTACCATACAAGGCTTTAAACAGTGCACACCTCACACTATAATGATAACTATTGTTTTATAAGAATTCAACCAATAGAAGATGAACATCTCAACTTCCCTCAAAGTCAAGGACTCACACTCTAAGCATATATTCCAAGGTCTGTATAGTACGCTTACTCTGACCATCGGTCTAAGGATGGTAAGCCATACTCATGTCCAATTGGGTTCCTAGTGCTTCTTGCATTGACTGCCATAACCTTGATGTAAAACGACTATCACGATCGGATATGATCGAGATTGGTAAACCATGCCTTGCAACGATTTCATTGAGGTATAGTCTAGCTAACCTATCCATCTTATAGTCTTTACGCATAGGTAGAAAATGAGCTAACTTAGTTAATCGGTCCACGATGACCCGGATTGAATCATGCCCACTACTAGTCCTTGGTAATTTCATGACAAAGTCCATTGCTATTCTCTTCTATTTCCATTCAGGGATCTCAGGTTGTTGCAGCAAACCAAAAGGTCTTTGATGTTCAGCCTTAATCTTCGACCAGGTCAGACACTTGCTAACATAGAAAGCTATATCTTTCTTTATTCCCGGTCACCGGTACATGTCCTTAAGGTCATAGTACATCTTATCGACTCCTAGGTGTACTAAGTATTTTGACTTATGGGCTTCATCCATTATCATGGTTCTAACATCGCCCTTCAAAGGAACCTATATTTGATCTAGATAATACAATGTTCCATCACTCCTACGTTTCATTTGCTCGTCTAGCCATCACAGCATTTTTGCTCGTGAATCGATAACCTTGGATGCTTCATTCTGAGGCGCTAGTATCTTATCCTTGATACTCGACTGAATGGTCATATTCATAGCTCTAACTCTCTTAGGCTTAATCCTCTCCTTACTACTTAGTACATTTGCTACTACGTTCGCCTTACTAGGATGGTAGCAAATTTCACAGTCAAAATCACTGAAAATCTCTATCCAGCGACGTTGTCGCATGTTCAGTTCTTTATGATTGAAGATGTGCTAAAGACTCTTGTGGTCGGTATAAATAACACTCTTTGTCCCATATAAGTAGTGTCTCTAGATTTTGAGAGCAAAAACAATGGCACCTAATTCTAGATCATGGGTGGTATAGTTCTTTTCGTGGATCTTCAACTGTCTAAAGGCATAAGCAATCACTTTGCTCCTCTATTAGCATGTACCCTAGGCCTAAGCATGATGCATCACAGTATACCACGAAGTCTTTTGGTCAATCATGGAGAGCTAGAACATGGGCATTACATAGCTTATCCTTTAAGGTCTGAAATGCCACTTCTTGTTCCTCACCCTAATTAAACATCTTGACTTTCTGAGTTAAGATGGTAAGTGACTTGGCAATCTTGAAGAAGTTCTTAATAAATCATCGATAATATCTGGCTAATCCTAAGAATGATCGGACCTCTGATGGTGTTCTAGGGGCTTCCTAGTTCTTAACGGCCTCAATCTTACTAGGGTCTACATGAATTCCATCACCATTAATCACATGCCCAAGGAACTTCACTTCTCGCAACCAGAATTCACACTTGGAAAACTTTGCATACAATTTCTTCTTCTTGAGCACGTCTAAGACTAATCCTAGATGCATCTCATGTTCCTCCTTAGTCTTTGAGTAGATCAAAATGTCATCTATGAATATGATAACAAACTTGTCTAGGTAGGGTCTGCATACTCGGTTAATCAAGTCCATAAATACCGCTGGTGCATTTGTCAGACCAAAGGGCATTACCGTGAACTCGAAATGTCCATATCGAGTTCTAAATGCAGTCTTTGGAATGTCGTTCTCGTGTACTCTCAGCTGATGGTATCCGGACCGAAGATCTATCTTAGAGAAATACCGTGATCCTTAAATTTGATCGAATAAGTCATCTATCCTCGAGAGGGGATAACGATTCTTGATGGTTAACTTATTCAATTCTTTATAATCGATACACATCCTAAAGGAACCATCCTTTTTCATGATGAACAATACTGGTGCTCCCCATGATGATGAACTTGGTCGAATGAAACCCTTGTCCTAGAGTACTCTGAGTTGACTCAACAACTCCTCCATTTTAGAGGGCGCCAAACGATATGGAGACTTCGCGACCGGTATTGCTCCAGGGATTAAATTGATACGAAATTCAATTTCTCAGGAAGGAGGTAATCCTGATAGATTGTCAGGAAATACCTCAGAAAAGTTTCTAACGACAACTATGTCCTTCAGTTTCTACTCTTTGACCTTTGCACCCATAAGATGTCTCACCTTCACTTCTGGCATTTCTCCTAACACTCAAAGCATTTCATCATTTGGTAGTGGAATTCTAACTACTTTCTCGTGGCAAACGATCTCGGCCTTGTGCCTGGACAACCAGTCCATCCCTACGATTACATCAAAACTTCCGTGTCCAAACGGTATCAAGTCGATATCAAAGGTATGACCTTCTATCTCTAGTTTGCAACCTCGAATAACCTTACTGATCTTTACTAGATAACCACTAGCTATTTCGATCTCATAGCTAAAACCTAGGTTAATGGGTTCTATGTCTAACATGGGTATGAAAGTGGTGGAAACAAAGCTATAATCTGCACCGGTATCGAATAATGTTGTAGCATAGTGATCGTTTAGAGTGAACGTGCCCGTCATAATGTTTGGGTCCTAGTGAGCTTCCTTTGCTCTTATCATGAATGCTCCTCCACGTGCCTGGTTACCATTGTTTCCACGACCTTGACCTCTCTCATTAGTCATAGGTTGATTTTGACAGTTTTCTCCTTGTCTTGGTGCTCGGTTCAACCTAGGGCATGTTGTCTTGTAATGATCAATACCACTACACTCAAAGCACGCCCCACGAGCTGCAATTAGGTTTCTAGCATTCAATAGATTCACCATCCTTGGCCCCACCATGCAATCCTTGGCAAAATGCCCAAATCGATTGCAGTTCGTACACATACGACAAGGCGTCTCAGGTAGATGGTGATAGTTATAGTTTATACATTTGGGTGCAGCACCCGTGTACTCTCTTTTAACATGGTTTGTGGTTGTGACAAACGCCCTACCAGTCCTAGATCTCTTGTTATCATCCCTGGAATCTCCATCCCTACTTGAATCTATACTGTTTCCTATTTGATTAGGATTCTTCTTCAAAGATCCATTCCTAATTGCCTCATCGGTTAGCATTCTAACTTTTAGTACAACACTCTGAATTATTGTTGGCTCCGTTGCTGCCACCATCGCACGGATCTATGGAGCAAGGCCATAGATGTACCTCTCAATCCCTTTGTTCTCAGGGTAACGAAATGAGGAACTAATCTAGCAAGCTCATGGAATCGATCAATGTACGCAGCATGGCCATCCCCAACCATGGCGTGACACCAAAACTCAGTTTCTAGCTTTTGCATCTCATTGCTTGGACATAACTCATCTCTCATCAAAGTCTTAAAGTCTTCCCAAGTCATGCCAATTGCGGCATCTCGACCTCTAGTCTGGACCTGGATGTTCCACCATGTTAGTGCCTTACCGATAAATGAACCGGCAATATACTTGACCTTTTGGTTATCTCCACTCCCACTCATGTCCTGGACTGATTCCATTTTCTCAATCCAATGAGTGTAAACTATCGCACCACCCTTTCCATTATAGTCCTTTGGGTTACACGTCATAAACTCCTTGTATGAACAACCATCTTGACCATTATGCATGTTAACATTCATAACATTCCTAACATCACCCTGGATGTTGCTAGCTTAGCTACCTACTTGAGCAATGATAGTAGGAAGCAAGTTTTGCAATTGTTGAGCGATGACCATGGAGAAGTTAGGGACTTCGTCAAAGCCTCCATTCGCTTTGCTACCTCGGTCACCTCCCTGACCATCTTGGTCACCAGCTCGACCACCAACTCTACCCGTTGGTTCTCTAGTTCTTCCACCTCCTCTACCAGTCCGTCCACCGGTCTTTCCACCCCGTGGTGCATCAGTTAATCAGCCTACACTTTTTGTCGTCATTCTTGGTGGCATTATCTACAAGACGGAGGACATAGGTAACATTAGGTAGGAGGGAGATTTCACATATAGACGGTCCTAATATAGTATTGATCGAATTACGGCCCTAAGGTGTCAACACCAATTTGAGTGAGCAGGATCACAAAATCCGCGTGGGTCATAATACATCTATAGTTACGTTAGCCATCATACTTATATATGTATCATTTCCCAGTTGTACTTAGTATTTGGTTCACACAACCCAGTGATTGACTTATCTAATACGATAGATGATAATTATGCGCATAGACGAATATAAGCGGAAACCGCACACGAAGATCCTATTATGCAAACTATATGAAGGTTCTTAGGTTATAGTCTAGGTCAAACCATTTAATTCTCTATAACCTTAGCTCTGAATACCAATCTGTCATACCCCGACAAAGACGAAAACACGAGGCGTGAACAAGGCGTCAATATAGAGAAATCTAAATGCTTTGAAACAAAGTGTTACATCGTTATCTGACAACAAGCATGGACTTGTACCAAGACAAGTCGATAAAACATCATATAGTCTAGAATTATTACAACTCAACTCCTCAACATCGGAGTGATACAAGTCTTAGGAATTATCCAAAAGATAAATTGAAACAAAGATCTCAATATGCAAATTTTCAAGATAAGATCCATGAAGGATGCTCTTAGGTGTGCTAGAGCCTGATATCCTGACCTCAGTGATTATTTACAATACCTGAAAATGATACTCGAAAGGTCAACATTAAGTTGTTGAGCTCGTCGGTTTAGAAGTAAACCTAGTTGTTGTGTCATAGTTTAAGTTGTGGACAAATGTGCATTATGAAAGCAGAATGCATGCAATAGATTTAGATTACACATAGCAATCCCATGCTACCATAGTGTTTCAATTGATCATAGTATCTCAAATAGATTCATAGCATTCCAAATAGATTCATAGCATTTCAATGATACCAACCATTCACAAATGGTCTGAGCGCTTATTGTCCTCTGCACCTAGGGCCTACCAGCTGGAGCTAACATAGGTCGACAAATTGTCCTTGCATAGAAGTTCACATAGAACTCATGCATAAATGATTTGTTCTGCAGAACCTGTTTAAATAGATCTCATGACATTCACATAGCAATCATAGGCACATAGCATTGTCCAAAAAGTATAAAAATGTTTTGCACAGTGATAAAAACGTATGAAATAGACTTAAGTATCATTTTCCCCCAATGGAAAATATTTTGAAAATGGGGCTACGAGAACTCACATTAACAAAGATGATAAGTAGATGAGATTATGATCAAACAAGTGTATGCAACAACGTCCAGACATGACCTAGTCCAGTTAATGTCCAATTCAGAAATGTGTTTTCAAATGTATGATTAGGGTTGATGCATTGGAGTCAAAATGTGTGTTGTACAATCGCTTTTAATGTTATTGGTTGCGTGATGGTTGATGGTTTAGACTCGAAGAAGATAAGTTGAAGTATGTATGTTAGATACAATACGCTTATATGCTTTGGTAATCCTAAGTTACCTAGTTTACTTATATAGATGGTAAGAAATGACGCGTTTTAATTATTCAAAACCATTAAAGACATTTTATAATTTAATAATTTATAAATATATTATCGTCTTTTAGTCAATTTATCAAAATAATAATATTTTATTTATTTCGTCTTTTTGTCGGATTTCGAGAAAATAAGTTTTAGTGAAATATTTTCTAAGTATAGAAATTTTATAAATTTCGGCATGACGCGTTCGTTTAATAAACGTTTTCCAAGGCCTTTGACCTTATTTTTCAACCATTTTTCCCAAATAAATTCAAATTCTGACAAAATACCAAATTCTACGTTTTTGCGATGATTTATCGAAACTCATTTCTCCAAATAACTATTTTAGCTATACAATTTTAATTCGTTTTTAGAAGTTCGTTTTAGATGTTTAAAATGACTAGTTTTTGCTTATTGGGCCTTAAGGCCCAATAGTAGTTCAATACGTTTTTATTAGTTTTAAAAATATCCGTTTTAGGCCCATTAAGAAAATAAGTCCAACAAAAAATCCACAAAAGAAGCCAAGGCTCATGGGCCAAGACTAAGCCACGGATTGGGCTTAGCTTATTGGGCCGTGCCCTTTTTAAACCTAAAATAAACTATATGTAGCTTATTATTAAGCCGTTTAGCTACGTAAGTTTCTAAACATCAACATAAGCTACGACAAAAGCCATGAAAATAAGCCGGACCACAAAAAAGTCCTCAATAAGCCGTGGCTTATTGGGCCATGGGTTTTATAGCCCAAAACAAATATATTTAGCTTATAAATAAGCTAATAAGCTATATGATATTTTAGTTCTCGAAATAAGCTACCAAATTAAGCTATAAAAATATGATACAAGAGGTAAATAACCAAAACCACTTTCCTTGTGACCCTTTTATGACCGAAACCAAATAAGCCACGAATAAGCTATAAAAAGCTTTTTGAATAGCTTATTTTTAGGCTAAGTATGAAATAAGCTATATAGTACATATATGTTATTCAACAATCACAACCATGATATAAAAATGTTCTTCCCTTGCCTTTTTTCCTTGAGTTCGAACCAAAACAAACACCCTTAATATTTATTTCGAAAATTTAAGCTTTTGATTTTTAGAAGACGAATGGTACAACCAACATCTATGCATCACTAGACTACTAAAAGGACAAGAATATTTGAAATAAGATGAATTACAAAAAAGGGTTTTGGGGATGAGATTAACATAAAACCGACAACCCAAACGTTGTTTTTATGAAACAGCGCTTATTAGAATCAGCCCGAAAATGTTTACACCTTCATGTTCTTGGATCAAAATAAAAAATATATGTGTGTGTGTGGTGTGTGTGCTCGGACGAACCAAGAGAAAATAAAGAAAGAATGAAAGTTGTTTGTGTTTTGCAAAATTAGGTGTGTGTGTTTTTTAAAAGATACAAGACAAAATGATGTACCAAGGTTGGGATAAAGCTCCTAAAAATGAGCCTTCTTGCTCCCTTGTGAGGTTCGACCGCTAGAGCACCCTAGGGGGATCCTAGGTGCGTTTTGACTCTTGTCGGATCATCAAACGCTCATAGTCCATGATTTAAAACGTGAAATGAAGTTGAGTTTCCTTATATTTTTAACGAATGTAAAAATGTTTTAGATGAACTTTGAATATTTACACTATAGGTAAATAAGTTAAATTGTTTTAGATTTGATATGGACCATTAACGGACGTGTCGGAATGCGTTGTTTGATATTTTAAGCCGTTTGCGAGACAACCTCCCAGAAATTTGATCAAATATAGATATAATTATCCATAATAAGATAATTAAAAGAATAATTGCTCTAATGATCACATTGATAATAAACTGACTACCGTTACGCAGTAACAGTTCCAACTGACTATAAAAAGTTAAGAAGTCAAAGGACTTAAATAGAACATAATGATACTAGAAAATCTACAAGGGTTACATTGAAGATCTTCAAAAATTTTGTCATCAAAAGGTGAAACAGATTAATGAACATTTACGCGAACATGTATCAACTTTACAAACAGAGCTTACAAAGAAGTACAAGTGATGTTAAATGTTTTTGAGTCAATGGAAAGTGAACTTGATGAAACACTCAAATAAAATGAGCTTTTGAATGATCGACTCTTGGAAGCAACACTTACTCATGATCTTGTAAATTATGTTATGATTCATTCTGAGAATAACAATGATACTTTAAGTGATGAGATTGAGAAAATCCAAAATGAATCCAAAGATATCCAAGAAAATTTGTGAAAACGAATAAAGATTCTTGAAAATTATTTTCAAAGGTGTCAAGCTCAAAGTATTGATGTCAAATTGAAATTGCAACACCAAAAAGAGAAAACGAATTGTGAAAAATCTTTGTTAAAACTCTTGGATGTCGAAATTAGAAAAGTTGGAGAGTGAGAACGTGTCTTTGGAATTTCAAGTTCAATCTTTGGCCAAGGAAAATGAGAATGTAAAACTTGATGTTGTCCTAGTCTAATCCATTTCACAACTATACTACACGAAATATTAAGAATAAAAGAGAAGGGAATTCTAAAGAGAGAAAGCTAGAGAGAAGGAAGAGAGGTGGTATGATTATTACTTACAAATGTAAAAACAAGAACAACCAACACCTTCCTAACATGCTAGGAGGTGTGCTTCTATAGTGCGATGCCTAATGTTAGATGTATGGGCTTTTACATGGGACAGGCTTGGCATTTGGATGGGCTTAAGGCCCAAAACGTTGACAATATTAGATTAAAGTCCAAGCTCGTGAAACCCGTCTAGCCTATTATAAACTAAGACCATTAATAACTAAGATGACCGAATATATTCTCATTTAGCTCTATATTTCTAAGGGTAACAATCTCCCCCAATGTAGATGCTATCTTCATCTGACTTTGAGCTTTGCCTTCTTTGGTCTTGGGTCTTTGTATTTTCTTGTCTGTAATGGGATTGTTCCTTCATGCTTTTGTGATTTTGATCTTGAGCATTTGTCTTTTGACTTTGAGTTCTTTAGATCTTTAATCTTGCATCATCATCCTTGTCTTGAATCATCATGATTTAACATTCTTGATAATCTTGTGCTTTTGACCGACAAGCTCATACTTGTCTTGAAAGCTTCCATTCTCCTCTTTTTCATCAAGGCTAACAATCTCCCCTATCGATCAATTCTTGTTTGAATTTGAAGATCTTTGATGATGTTGGGAAAGTTTGTGATTATTAGAGTTGCGAAAGAGTATTATGACATGAACTTGAACTTTCTGACCGGATACATTCTTTTTGCTTTGATGTTGAATGTTAGACTTTTAGGCTTGAATGTGAGCATGTGTTTTTTACAAAGTTGGAGAGAGGTAGTAACGCTATCGATTTATATTGCATTTATAAGGGTTAGCAACAAACAACAGATATGGATAAATCATGTCTTTGTTATTTTTCGAAGTTCGATTACTTTTAACCTCTGGTTCTGTGAGAACCATTTTATAGTATAAATACTATACTTGTGATCAAGTAGATTCATTATAAGAATATCCTTGACAGGGTTTCCAGCTCAAAGTGTTAGATCCTCTAGCGCTGATGTATTAGATTCATCGTACTTGCTCGTTCTCTTTATCGGATACCTCAAAGCAGGTTACCTCACTAATAGTATTGCTACTAATAAATTGGTAAGAGTGAATCGCTGAATTACTATTTCAATGATTGAGTCATCAATTCATATACTGAATCACATTAGATTTCTAGTTAGCACAAGTTTGATTCATATAGAATCTTGCAAGTCACCTACCGCAATGGCGTTTGAGGTTGACACTAGAAGGATTTTCATTCGTCACTGTGAAATGTTAAAGTGTATCACTCTGAATGTTCTGGCAAGATCACAGTAATGCGAAGGAATCTTTGTTATCACTAGTGTTCTTATTGATGAACAACAAGTGTTTTACATGAAATGTGTCCTAATGAGTTTTATATATTTGATCTCTTTTGGCTCTAGATTCGATTTGTGCACTTTAGTTTTAGTGATCAAAGGCTAGAGCTGACTGCCACCTTTTCAATATCAACAATCTCGGAGTGAGATGTCAATAGATACATGTGTATCTCCATGATAAATGGCTAGGAATGTTTGTGTATTGCATCACTGGGTACATGATGTCTATTTTCAATACCAGAAATCATCTTTGTGATTCTGATAGTTTGTGTATTGTCCCAATTCTGCCTAAGTGTATGGAGGGCTTCTTTCTTTTCACCCTTTATCCTTACATTTATTTTTCATTCTTCAACCCCTTCAATGTATACCAAAACGTCATTACCATCATTATGTTATGATTGTTCCGGCGATAACTCGTGCCTTAGTCAACATTATTCTCTTATTCTCATTCATCTCCAATCATACCTAAGGACTTCTAATTTAACTATGGAATGTCCATGGGTAGATCCCTCCGGATCTGGTTGGATCATAGTTATTATACCTAACCTTAACCACCTGATGACTTCATCAACGTCGTGAGTTAATTGAGTGTTGGGTATAAAGATAAAAAACCATAAAACCATTTAAAATTCAATCAAAATGTTTGATGTAAATCAAAACTTTTAACATTTTGAGAGTTTTATAATTTTTAAAATGCCCCCTACACATGTGCATTGATATTTGAAATTGTTTCGCACATGGAGGTAAGAGTTAGTTATGCAACAACTCTTGAGTCTTATGGATCACAATTTAATCACATTTTCTTCCCTTTTTAAAAATAATAAATCTTTTAGTATTTTAGATACCAATTGATTAAAATAACATTTTTTAAAAAGCATGTGGGGAGAAAAATGTATACTTAGCATGAATTGTGGAACATTTTTTTGATTGCTCCCCTTCAACAATATATGTGTGTCATTACTTAATAAAAATTTGACACCAAATGTTAAAAATGATAAAACACCACAAATATGTTAAGGATGGAGTTAAAGTGCCTCAGTATAACACATGTAGTACGATTACTAGTATGCTAGACCTTTTACCTTGACGTTATCCGAAGATAAACGCAAGAGTATGTAAGCATACCCTGGTGCATAGTGGTGCTGGAGAAATGAGCACATAAGTTTCAAATGACATTGATAAGGTCTAGAAATATTATGCTCAGTCTCCACGTGAGTTGGACATAGAAGTACCACTTTCAAATTCACTGAATGTTTTGGATACATAAAATTTGACTTTTATGAGATGCATCCAACAACATTAAAAGGCTTTTGGTTTTAAAAGCTCTCTTTCAAAAATTGATCCACATAAATATGACATTTTTGAAAAATTGATCCATTTATAAAATTTTATGAGGAAGGGAGTGTTAAACACGTAATTTTGAAAGATACCATAAGTATTTGACATTTAAAGTACTTGAAAATATGTGTTCAGCAATTTTGAAAACCACTGAAAGAAGATTTCTCTTTTTTTCTTAGATTAAGCGCACTGAAGCGTAAACTCTCCCTTGACATTTGGGTCCAGGTTATAGTCTGCAGTAACTGTAAGCCATTGAGAAAATTAGAAATGACATGTTTCAAAGCGTTTAAACTCTTGCTCGAACTTCATTTACACACCTGTGTTAATGTTTATCGACATTTCTAGGTACGTAAATGTTATCGATTCCAACAGACATGTCGAGAAGATTCTTTTTGGTATATTTTGAAATATTTTGATTTGGTATTTTGTTTTTGAAATATTTTCTATTGTTGTATTTTGTTTTTCTTGGTTTTATATTTTTGTATTTTTTTCCCAAAATATTTACAAGATGATGTTTGATGTATATCAAGCAGACTCATTTGCCAGAGCCGTCTGATGAGGTACTGAAACCTATCTTGCGACAGAGCATTAGTAAACAGTTAAGCTAACTGGTATTCAGTTCTGACAGAGAATAATTCAACAATACCCCTTGTTGGGACTTAAAGACTTCAAGATGATTCTTAGAGTTACTACTGCTCAGGTATATATTAGTGTTGTCAAGCATAACTTAGTATTGTTGGTGATACTAATGAAAATTATGCTAAGTAGTTCAGTATGGTTAGGTACTACACCCCAGTTTACTATGCTAGTTACTACTGTTAGTATAAGTTTGTATGTTAGTAATAAAGTTACTACTGCTAGTTGATGTTAGACTGCTCAGAGTTGAAGACTGGAAAGATATGTAAGCTAAGTTAGTGCTGCTAGTAGTATGTTAATGACTTTCTAGTACACAGTTTCTATCGTTAGTATATTTAGTAACTGCTAGGATTAGGTTACTACTGCTTATGTTTATAGTAGTGCTCGTACAAACTTAATGCGGCTGGTTTACAATGCTAGAAGGAGGTACTATGTCAGAAGAATAAAGACGAAGGTAAAGAGATAAGGATTTCTTTGGGTTGTACAAGAATACTTATGAAGATAAGTATTGAGTTATTTTGTAAAACATTTGTATAATGTATTTGTTTTAAGAGATTACGTTTTGCTTTTAGAAAGATCTATGATTCCTTAGGAAAGTTTTGTATATAGCCTTGTAGGACCTCCTTGTACTAAAAAGGAGGTCTAGGTTAAGAATTCAATGTTATCTAAAACGAGTCTATTGTCATTGCTTTAAGGTGTAAACCTAAACACTGTACAAAGAGTGTTCGTATTAATATATTAGAGCTTATTGTTTTTGATTATATTTTGTTTGTCAAACATACATTGATGTTATTTTTTCTTAGAGGTATAACTAGGATTCCGCTAGTGGTAAAATCATATACACAAAGTTTCATTTTTAGTACATTTGGATTTTATCAAAGGATACTAAACCACATCAAAGCTAAGGAGTTAAAGATCTATTATTGGGCTCAACAAGTGGTTATCAGAGCTTGTTGTTTGAAGCTTTGAATAAGAGAAATCTACAACAATTACTAGATCTAATTCTCAGTGATTAGATGGAGGCAGGAACTACTATTACCAAATTGAACTACAAAACTCCTATTAACCAGGGGATTATGATCTCAGGTTGAGGAGTGAGTCTAGAGAACAATACTTTCTCATGACTGATTACTCCTACTAGGAAGTAATTAAAAATGGCAACAAAGTGCTGAAGAAAATTGTAGGAGAAACTGAGCAGGAATATGAACCTAATACTGCAGAAGAAAAGCAGAACAGGAGGAATGAGATGAAAGCTAGAGGAACTCTATTGATGGAACTCCCAGATAAGGATCAACTGAAGTTCCATTCATATAAGATGCAAAATTGCTCATGGAAGCCATTGAGAAGAGGTATGGAGGAAACAAGGAATCTAAGAAAGTTCAGAGAACTCTACTCAAGCAACAATATGAGAACTTTGCAGGATTAAGTTCAGAGACAATGGATGAAACTTTTGATAGGTTGCAAAAACTTATCACTCAATTGGAGATTCAAGGTGAAGTTATTACACAAGAGGACATAAACTTAAAACTATTGAGAAGTCTTCCATCTGAATGGAAGACTCATGTTTTGATCTGGAGGAACAAACAAGAAACAGAGACCATTAGTTTGTATGACTTATACAACAACTTAAAGATATATGAACCGGAAATCTCAGGATTATCAAGTACAAGTCAAAATCTACAAAATGTTGCTTTTGTGTCCGCCAACAGCACTAACAGCAATAACAACACAAATGAAGAAGATAATATTGCTTATGGAGTTAGTGTTGCTCATACTCAAAGTAATCCTACATTTGGAGATAACCTTAGTGATGCTGTGATCTGTGCTTTCCTAGCTATTCAGCCCAATTCTCCTCAAATGTCACGAGAGGATCTAGAACAAATTGATCCTGATGACCTAAAGAAATGGATTTACAATGGGAAATGGTCATGCTGACTATTAGAGCTAGGAGATTCATCAAGAGGACAGGCAGGCAGTTGGATATAAATGGTCAAAAAGTTGGGTTTGACAGGTCAAAAGTGGAGTGCTACAATTGTAATAAATATGGTCACTTTGCAAGAGAATGTAGGGCTCTAAGAAATCAAGATAATGGAGGAAAAGAGAATAGTAAAGAACTATGACAGTAGAATCTACTACTAAAAATGCCTTGGTTGCTCATGATAGAATTGGATGGTATGATTGGAGCTACCAAGCTGAAGAAGAGCATCCTATAAACTTTGCATTGATGGCACATACATCTTCAGGAAGTTCTTCTAGTTCAGATTCTGAGGTAGATTCTTGTTCTAAATCATGTGTAAAAGCTTATGCTTCTCTTAAAGAACAATATGATAGTTTGTCTTCAGATTATAAAAAGTCTTAATTTAATTTAGTATCTTATAAAGCAGGTTTAGAATCAGTAGAAGCTAGACTAGCTCACTATAAAACATGAGGCTGTTTATGAAGAAAGCATTAATTTTTTAAACCTTGAAGTTAAACTAAGTGATAATGCTTTAGTAGAAAACAAAAAGAAATTGGAAAAAGCAGAAAAAGAGAGAGATGAGTTAAAACTAACATTAGAGATGAAGTTAATTTTTGTTTGAGTAACTCTACTGGTGGAATGTTATGTTTTCGTCTATGGTTACTAATGAATGCGAGTAAGGTTTTGTGAGAAAAGTTGTTCATTGTACCGCCAGGACGCGTAACAAGATGTGTTATCAATTGGTTTTTATACAGCTAACAAGGTAACGACTAAATACTTATGTCACAAATTGTTAGTACTGTTTGGGATTCGAGTGTGTTTTGTTTATACTGCTTGCCTCGTCAGTTAATACTGCCAACGTTAGTGTTAGTACTGCTGCTTGAAAGTCTTAGTACTACCAGCTTATTTGTTACTACTGTTAGATTAGTGACACTTTAGTAACAGCTAATGACCAAAAAAAGTGTCACAAATGAAATAGGAGGAAGGAGAACTCGAAATTTTGTGACAGCTAAGCAAACAGACTATGACACTAAAACGTCACAGAAGGAGAATACGAATTAGTGATGTGAATTAGCGACAGCTTTGTAACAGATAAAAGTGACACTAAAGAATGGAAGAAGGAGAATGAAGATTTAGTGATAGATTTGTGATAGTTTTTGTGACAAAAAAGTGTTGCAAATGTAAATACTTAGTACTACTTATTTAAAAAAGTTGTACTGCTCCTTTATTTTTAATATGTTCGAGCAATAATTGTACTGCTCCTTTAAATAGTTTAGTACTATCAATGATTGAATGTTAATGGCTGCTCTAGAATATATTACAAACTGTTAGCACAAACCGATATTAGACGAACGAGTTTTTGATTATCGGTTTTTGGTTTATCGGACACCAAACCAGGAAGAAAGTTTTTTTTTGATTTGTTATATATTCTTAACAATTTATAGCACCAGTATTTATTGGAAGAATTGATTACGAAGATGGTTATTTATCACCTATTTGAAGTTGAAGTGGAATTATTTAGGTTTGTGTTCTTATCATATCTTAAAGTGGGTGTTACACTTTGAAGAAACGTTGTTCGTTGTGTTAAAACGTTGTGATGAAAGACTTTACAATTCTAGGTAAAGGTAAGTGGATCTACAAACTTATGATGCACAATACACACATTTGCTAACACTTTAAGGAGTTACGTTGTTGTGCTCAGTGTCTCATAGAAGATGAGGATTTTGTCAAGAGGTTGCGATCTACTTATACTTTGGTCTTGGTATGAGTTTGACGTCACGTGGATAGTACAAGATATAAGACACAAGTTTGGGTTGTTCTACTTCAGCATCAAATTGGTAATACTTAGTTTTCTTCATCATTGATCATTACATAGAGCTTATCAGAATGTAGAAAGGTTTCAAGAAATGGTTAACATATGGGTTTCAGGGGAAGCTTTATTTGTTAAAATGTTTAACCATTTACATGCACCACATGAGGTGAAGGTTTTTACTACTGCTAGTTATTATTACTACTGCTAGTTTAAGTTTCTACTACTCAAGTTCATTTATCTTAAGGCGCGTCATGGAGGGTAATTTGAGTTGTTGGAAGGCTGGATTAGAAGTGTGATAGTGGTTTGTGGTTGTCGAAATCAAAGTTGCATACTTTAGTCCTCTATTTGATTATGACAAAAAGAAAGATTTACAAAGAAAATGTGCAACTTACAGATCCTTGGTGGAATTGCATAGATCCTTATTCTTTGATATATATATATATATATTAGCTTCAAGGGAAGTTTGTGCTTATATGATTTTGTCATTATCAACTAGGGGAAGATTGTTCAAAGACTAAGCACATTGAGATTAGACATCACTTCATCAGGGATTCATATGAGAAGAGATTAATTCAAGTGATCAAGATTCACATAGATCAGAATGTTGCAGATTTACTCACAAAGGCATTTGATGTTAGCAGATTTCAATATCTGATTACAAGTATTAGAATGCTTAACCTCTGAAGTATTGCTTGAAGAGAGGTTAATTGTGTTAATATGAAGCTGATTATACATACATGATGTCTATAATAAAATGGAGAAGCTACATAACAACAAGCAAAAGTGGATGAAGGGTCAGGAAATCCCACTGAACCCTAACATACATCTACAACTGCTTCACTATCTAATCTTGAACCAATCATTGTTCCATCATTATCTTAACCCAAAAAGACTTAAAGACATAGGAAAGCCAAAAAGGGCCGCTAAGATATCTCAGTCTAGTGGACCTATTCCCCTTGTAGCAGATGAGACTGTCATTAAGGAGTGGGAAGACAAAATGGAAAGGGCTGTCACTACTGCTTCTAGCTTAGAAGCAAAGCAAGACAGTGGTAACATAAATAGGACCCAATCTATGGCAACACTTAATGAATCTTTTCCTCAGGTAACTGGTTCAGGTAGCGATCCTAAGTACCAAGATACCATATTAGGGGGTGCAAAAGCTTAAATTAGGTTTGAGGCTGCATCTAAACAGTCTAATGATCTACCTCTCTCAAGAGTTAACACACTTGGAAGTGGGGAGGACAACATGAAACCAAAGGAATTGATGGAATTTTGTACCAAACTATTTGTTAGGGCTTTTGATTTGTGAAATAAAAACATATAGAGTGAATTGATGAGAAAAAGAAATGAGAGATATAGTGAGCTAAAAAATAGAAAGAGAGTTGTGTGATATAAAAACAGATAGAATGAATTGGTGAGAAAAACATAAAGAGAGATTGTGAGAGTCAAAATTCATAATGGAAATGATTTTTGGAATGAAATTAGAGTTAATGCTGGTATATCAAAGTTAATGCTGCTAAGCTTAAACTTACTACTGGCAGTACTAGTTTATGCTGCTAGGCATTCGCTTATTGCTGTTAGGCATAAGTTAATGCTGCCAGGCATTACTTACTATTGCTGGGTTAGTTAATACTGTTAGGCTTAACTTAATGCTGCCAGTTCAAGTTAATGCTGTTAAGGGTGATTTCATAAATACTTCGATTAAGAGTTTCAATCACTCATTTAATCGATTTTACACCTTGATATACTCTCTAATCATAAACCCTAACTTAATTTCATCTTTAATCATCAAAACCCATCATAATGTCGACCCTAAAGTTTGTTGAAACTCACAATTTGGTTGCGTTTTTGGAAAAAACCAAGAAAGTAATGGGTTTGAAGGCATTATTGATTTTCTAAATGCAAGTTCTATCAAATATACGTTAACGGTTAATCCTACAGTATATGAATCATACATTAAATAGTTTTGGGCAACTGCTAAGGCTAAGACAGTTCATAGGGAGCATCAGATACAAGCCCTAGTAGATAAGAAGAAGGTGATCATCACTGAGAAGAGTGTAAGAAGTGATCTTATGTTAGACGATGCTGAAGGGACTGAATGTCTGCCAAATGATGTAATTTTTGAACAGCTCACACTAATGAGGTATGAAAATCTTACACAAAAGCTTACATTCTATAAAGCTTATTTTTCTTCCAAATAGAAATTTCTTATCCATACCATACTGCAATGTCTTAGTGCTAAGACTACACAGCTTGGAATGAATTTAGTAGCACTATGGCATCTACTATCATATGTCTTGCTACAAACTAAAAATTCAACTTTTCCAAGTACATTTTTGACAATATGGTGAAGCACTTGGAGGGTGGGGTTAAATTTCTCATGTACCCAAGGTTTGTGTAAGTCTTCCTGGACAAACAAGTTGAGGGGATGACCAGACATACAGAGGTTTATGTTACACCCTCCCATACCAAGAAGGAGTTTGCTAATATGAAGAGACCAGGAAAGGGTTTTTCTGGAAGAGTCACACCTCTATTCCCAACAATGTTGGTTCAAGCTCTAGAAGACATAGGTGAAGATTCAGCTGCTCATTTTGATTCCCATTCCACACCCATTATTTCTCAACCATCATCATCTAAACCTCAAAGGAAGAAGTCAAGGAGGAAACAGAGGAAAGACAGTGATCCTATAGAGCCTGTCACTGATGAGGCTCATGTATCTACCCCTTCCTATGATCTACCTCAAAGTGGTAAGGATAGTATGCAACTTTCTGAATTGATGAATTTATTGTATGAATTACTGTACCTGATAAACAATCCTACAAGAGAAAGTCCTTGATTTAGAAAGAAATAACCAGAACCAAGGCTACAAAGGGCAAAAGGAGAATTGCTAGCTTGACAAGGAAGAAGATAAGCAATTATAGAAAAGGAGAACAGGAATTTTAAGACTCGAGGGCCTCATAGCCATAAGAACATAACGGAACACGGTTACAGTTCTAACTAGCAGGTAAAAACCTCTAAATGATGTCAGTTTGGGTAATCAGGAAGTGATGCATTCAAACAAGGGAGGAAAATTGTTTGATCTTGATGCTCGATAGCAGAACTGACCTACTGGCGTAGGATGAGACTCAAGAGATGAAAATACTGAACAAACTTAGGATGTTACTGACCTCACATGATGGTGTTGGAAAGAGCATGGAAAAACGCAAGTTGCTGAAAACGCGGAAGTTAGTATTATGATCTAGTTACACTGTTAGCGGTGAAAGTAGTACTAACAGCTGGTCAATGTTGAAGTCTCTACTGCCAATCAGCTCCAACAACAACAATGATGAGTATAACTATCGCTTAGACCTAATAGAAATCACAAGCAGGAATACTAGTATTTTATTCCGATTAAATCCAAAGTATAAAAACAAAAATTCTAAACCCAAAGTTGATTACATTTGCTGCTACACACAAAACAAAAACAACTACAACACAAAGACACCTCAAGCCAGAGGAGGATTGTAGTATTCACGAGCCTAGTGAATTCAAACAACAACATTATCATATTCTCACCTTACAAATAGCAATCATAAACACTCCACAAAAAACAAGGCATAAAAGACACAAAGGGCAAGGCAATAATGGACATTAGGCCCTAAAACATCCTTTGAAGAAGAAACAGATCAAGTCTCTCAGCTTGATGAAGAAATGTAACAAAACTTAAAGCCGACAGATCAAGCTGAACTTATAGAGGAAGAGAGGCTTGCAAGGCAAAAGGAAGAAGAAGCCAATATAGCTTTGATTGAATCATGGGATAACACGCAAGCTATGATGGAGGCAGACTTTGAATTAGCTCAAAGGCTACAAGCAGAAGAACAAGGAGAGATAACCATTGAGGAAAGATCAAGATAGTTTGTAGAGCTCATGAACAGAAGAAAGAAGGACTTTGCAAAGCTTAGAGCTAAAGAGATAAGAAGAAAGCTACCTACCGAAGCTCAAAAGAGAAATCAAATGTCCATCTATTTGAAAAATATGGCTGGATACAAACATAGTCAGTTGAAGAGCAAAAGCTATGATGAAATCCAGAAGTTGTTTGATAAGGAGATGAAAAGAGTAAATACTTTCGTGGACATGAAATCAGAAGTAGTGAAAGGTGGTGAGACAATAACAGAGGAAAGTTCTAAAAGAACAGGGGATGAACTTGAGTCTGATAAGTCAAAGAAGCAGAAGATAGATGAGCATGTAGAAGCTAAAAAAGATGATGATCCATAGGAGGAAGAAATGAAAAACCATATGGAGATAGTTCAAGATAAAGAGGAAATAGCAATTGATGCTATACCTCTAGCCACAAAACCTCCAATGATTGTTGAATATAAGATTGTTAAAGAAGGATAGAAGGGATTCTATCACTTGATAAGAGCTGATAGAAGTTCAAAAAGATATTCATGAATGATTAGGATGCTTTAGGGTATTGACAGAGAAGACTTAGAAACTCTCTGGAAGTTGGTCAAAGAAAAGCATGGAATAAACAAGCCAGTTGATGAATATGAAAGAGTGTTATGGGGTGATATGAAGGTAATGTTTGAACCTGACATAAAAAAAGAAGTATAGAGGAGTCTACAAGGATACAAAGTGACTGTTTGGAAGCTGTTAGATAACTGTGGAGTACACTTTGTGAGGTTTAAAATCTACATATCTTTATGTTGGTTAAGAAAAGATATCCTGATAAGATCGTTTAAAGCTCAAGATTGATTAGATCTTATATATCTAGGATGAATAATAACAATGATTGATAACACGCAGCGGAATAATAAAGAACACAATCAAAGCTATCACAAGGTTTTCTTTATTGAACGTTTCCCTATTACTCCAACTATAATTTGGGACTACACCAACTAACTATGGTGTACTATTCGACTCTCATCAGTCGATTTGCTATCTAACTATCTAGACTCTCATTGGGAGAGCTTTAGTTTTCTATGGATGGATGTCTAAACCATATGCCTGATAATCTCTTTATATAGAGATATCAAGGCTTACAAAAGAAGATAAGAACAAACAATATCTTTAAAACATTTAAGAATATCTTCTAATATCTTCTGTATCTTTATCTGAATAAGGAGGTCTTCTGATATCTTCATCTTTATCTTTATGTGCTCTACCAGCTTAAAGATTTCTGTAATTACAAATTCAGTCCTTTTGTTTCATTCTTTTATTTATTTTGTCTCATCAAATCAAGAATCCCAACAATCTTCCCCTATTTGATGATGACAAAACAAAAAAAGTCGTGTACGAACTTCATCATAAAGCCAAAGCTTCCCCTGAAGTTGAGATGTAATCATCTCCCTAAATGAAACAAAATCAAGATCTCCTTGAACATGTCACCACACATAAATAATCTGCAAATCAATGAACCTGTAATCTTCTTCCCCTTTTTTTCTTCATCTAATAGGGGTCTTCTGAAGATATGCAACTTGTAAACACTTCCCCTCAAGTGGTGCATGTAGATGGTTAAACAGTTCTTGTGCACTAAGGCTGCATATAAGTCTGTAATGGCTTGGGTCCCTAAGAGAGCCTGATTCTCTTACTTTTTGTGCATGGTGATCCATAGCTAGAATTGCAATAAAAAGGAGTCATTGATAGTGGATGCTCTAGACGCATGACTGGAAACAAGTCCTACCTCTCAGATTATGAAGAAATTGATGGTGGATTTGTTGCCTTTGGAGGAGATTCTAAAGGAGGTAAAATCACTGGTAAAGGTAAACTTAGTGCAAGTAAATTGGATTTTGAAGATGCGTACTTTGTTAAGGAGCTTAAGTTTAACCTTTTCAGTGTCTTATAAATGTGTGACAAGAAAAACAATGTTCTTTTTACAGACACTGAATGTGTTGTTTTGTCTCTTGACTTTAAGCTACTTGATGAAAATTATGTCTTGCTTAGAGTTCCTAGAAAAGATAACATGTATAGTGTTGATTTAAAGAATATTGTTCCTTCAAGAGGTCTATATTTCAAAACTATGAACAAACTAGTGAGGGGAAACCTTGTAAGAGGTTTACCTTCAAAGATTTTTGAAAATAGTCATACATGTGTTCCTTGTCAGAAAGGAAAGCAACATAAAGCCTCTTGTAAGACCAAGACTATAAGCTCAATCAGCCAACCATTACAAATGTTACATATGGATTTGTTTGGGCTAACATTTGTAAAAGCGGTTTATGAAAAGATGTAATGCCTTAGGGTTGTCACAGATGACTATAGTAGGTTAGTTTTTTGGGGTTTTCTTTTTTTGCATAAGGATGAACTAGTGAATATGTTGGTTTTAAAAGACGTCAAAGGATATATTTAGAGTTACTCGACTGCTCAGTTATATTTTAGTTCTTGTCTAGCATATATTAGTGTAGCTGGTAACCCTAATAATGAATAATTACACTAAGTAGTAGTACTTAGAGATATAAAAGTTACTACTGCTAGTTACTATTGTTAGTATAAGTAGTACTGTTAGCATAAAGTTACTGCTGCTAGTGGAAGTTAAGACTGCTTAGAGATGAAGACTGAAAATATACTAAGTAGTTACTACTGCTAGTACAAAAGTTAGTACTGCTAGTGTTATTGTTAGTACTGCTAAAGTAAACTTATCTAAAGTAGTTTAATGCTACTATGCTCAGTTACTATGCTGAGGGATTACTACTGCTGGTAGGATTATGCTGACAGGATGAGGATCAATGATTATCAGATAGAGTATAGATTGATTGTGGAACAAGGAATACTTCGAAGATAAGTATTAGTTATTCGTTTTTTAAAGAGATATGTATAAAACTTATTTGTTTAATTGATTATGTTTGCTTTATAGAAAAGATCATGATAAACTTAGGAAGTATTGTAAGCCTTGTGGAATCTCTTGGTGTATAAAAGGAGGTCCTAGGGCATAATGTTAGACACACATCTTTGATATTCATAGCTTTAAGGTTTTGTAAACCCTAACACTATTAAGAGTGTTCGTTTTATATTGAGGCTGAAAGTTTGGTAATCTGTTCTGTTATTGATTTTGTGTTACTGTTTTATTAGAATTCTTCTTAATATCATAGACTAGATTCCGATAGTCTTTGACCATATTCGTTCATAAGTTTTATAAATAGTTGTCTTGGATTTATTCAATACAACTAAGCCTTTTATAAGCTAAGCAAGATCTATTCAAGTGGGATCAACAAGTGGTATCAGAGCTTGTTGAGAAACTTTGAATAGAAGAAACAATCTACACTTACTAGATCTATTTGTTTGAACATGGAGACAGTATCTTCACCAATGGTTGCTGCTGCAAAACTTCTAGTGCTCAATCTAGGTGAATTTGAGCTTTGGAAAATAAGGATATAATAGTACTTCCTAATGACATATTATACTCTTTGGGAAGTAATAGTAAATGGAGACTCACCTCCACCAAAGAGAACTATTGATGGTGTTGAGCCAACATATCCTCCTACAACTGCAGAGGAAAAGTTAGCAAGGAAGAATGAGTTAAAGGCAAGAGGTACATGTTGATGGGCTTTCTCATATGAACATCAATCTTAAGTTTATACCTACAAATTTGCAAAGACTCCTAATGGAAGCAATAGAGAAAAGGTTTGGAGGTGATAAGGAGTTAAAGAAAACTCAATAAGACACTTCCTAATGCAACAGTATGAGAATTTCAATGGGATCAAGCTCATAAGGTCTTGATCTAATCATATGTTAGGGCTTCAAAAGATTATCTAGTCAAACAATAGATTTGGGTGAAAACTATTTCTAAAGAGATATGAATCTAAAGTATCTCAAGAAAGTCTCATCAGAATCCGTATGGACTCTTACTTGATCTGGAGGAAAACAAACCTGATTTAGATACCGTAAGAATGGATGGCCAATAAAACATATGAAGATTTATGAAATGAAGTCAAAGGGTTCATTCTAAACCAAATTCATAAAATGTGGCTTTTGTGTCATCCAATAACTCTGGCAGTTCCAATCAAGCTTATGGTTCTAACTCTGCCAATACGGATAGTATAAGTAATGCTGTGATCTATTCTTTCCTTGCAAACCAATATAACAGTCCATAATTAAATGATGAGGACTTACAACAGAATAATGTTGATGACTTAGAAGAGATGGATCTAAAGTGGCAGATGGCTATGCTGACCATGAGAGCTAGAAGATTTCTAAATAAGGCTGGAAGGAAGATTAGTGCCAATGATTCTGAGACCATAGGGTTTAACAAATCAAAGGTGGAATGCTATAACTGTTAGAAAAGGGGCCACTTTGTAAGGGAGTGCAGGGCTCTAAGGGAGAACAGGAACAGAGAACATGTAAGGAGGAATGTGACAGTGGAAACAACAGAGACAAAAGCTTTGGTGGCTCAAGATGGACTTGGGTATGACTGGAGTGATCAGGCTGAAGAAGGACCTACAAACTTTGCACTTATGGCATATACATCTTCATGTTCTTCAATTTCTTCAAGCTCAAATTATGTGGTATCTAATTGTTCCAAAGCATGTTTAAAATCTTATGAAACTCTCAAAGAACATTATGATAATCTGAAAAAAGATTTTAATAAGTCGCAATTAAATGTAAGTGCTTATAAAGCAGGTCTACAATCTTTAGAGGCTAGACTAGATGTGTATAATAGAACTGGGTATGTTTTGAAGAGGGCATAAAGATTTTAAAACTTGATATTAAGTTGAGAGATAATGCACTAATAGAGCCTAGAAAGAAATTTGAAAAAGCTGGAAAGGAAAGAGATGATTTTAAACTTGCCTTAGAAAAGTTTGGAAATTCATCTAAAAATCTAAGCAAACTGTTAGAGATTCAAGTAAGTGATAAGTTCAAGACTGGTGTAGGGTATGATAGTCAAGTGTTTGATAGTGAGGAAAATGATAGGTACAAAATAAGTAAAGGTATCATGCTATTCCCCCTCCTTATACTGGGAACTACATGCCCACTAAATCTGATTTGGTACTTGTTGATGAGGATGAATATGGTTTTAGTGAGTCAGTAACTAGTATACCTGATGTTTCAATAAGTGAAGCTAAGAATAGTGAGTTAAAATCTAAGTCTGTTGGTGAACCACTTATTGAAGACTGGATATCTGACAGTAAGGATGAGAATAAGACTGAGTCTAAATCTAAACAGAGAAAATCTAGTTTTGCTAAAGTAAAATTTTTTAAAACTAATGAGCATGTAAAAACACCTAAAGAGTCTGTTAAGAAGGTATAGAATGATAAGAAAGCTAAATACCCTAGGAAAAACAGTCAAAGTCCTAGAGGTAACCAGAGAAACTGGAATAATTTGATGACTTAGAAATTAGGAAGTAATTTTGAGTTTAAAAATAAAGCTTGTTATGAATGTGGTAGTTTTAATCATTTGATCAAAGATTGTGATTTTTATGAAAATAAAATGGTGAAAAATACTGTATGGAACAATGCTAGAAGGGTGAATCACCAAAATTCTCAAAGAATGACTCACCCTCATTCAAAAGGAAATTTTGTTCCAAAAGCAGTCTTAATGAAATCTAGCATTAAAACACTTAATACTGCTGGGCAAAACATTTCAAAAGCAGCAGTATCAATTAATGCTGCCAGACCAATTAATAATGCCTACCCAAGACCAATAGTGAATAGTGCATAGACAACATCAAATGTTTTTAATAGAGCACATTCACATGTTAGAAGGCCCTTTAATAAGTCTACAACAAATAAGAACAGTAATTTAAATGAAAAAGTTAATACTATTAAGGCAAAATGTTACTACAGCTCGGCCAAAAGAAGTAGTAAGTGATAAAAAGGGAAATGAGGCTAATGCTATTAAGGCCTCAGCATGTTAGGTTTGGAGACCAAAGCAAAAAGTTTTAGATCATGTCTCCAGACACAATGGTGCATCAATGAACTTTAAAAGATTTGACTATGTTGATGCACAAGGCTTGTATCATGTGTGTGAGGGCTGGGTCCATAATAGAGCTGATTCTCTTACTTTTTGTGCAGGGTAATCTACAACTAGAATTGTAGGAAAAAGAAGTCATTGACAGTGGATGCTCTAGGCACATGCAGGAAACAAGTCCTACCTCTTAGATTATGAAGAAATTTATAGTGGATTTGTTGCGTTTGAAGGAGATCTCAAAGGAGGTAAAATCACTGGCAAAGGTAAAATCAATACAGGTAAATTGGATTTTGAAGATGTGTACTTTGTTAAGGAGCTTAAGTTTAACCTTTTCAGTGTCTTACAAATGTGTGACAAGAAAAACAATGTTCTTTTTACAGACACTGAATGTGTTGTTTTGTCTCCTGACTTTAAGCTACTTGATGAAAATCATGTCTTTCTTAGAGTTCCTAGAAAAGATAACATGTACAATGTTGAATTAAAGAATATTGTTCCTTCAGGTGGTCTAACTTGTCGCTTTGCAAAGGCTAGATTAGATGAATCTAATATTTGGCATATGAGGCTTGGCCATATAAATTTCAAAACTATGAACAAACTAGTGAGGGGAAACCTTGTAAGAGGTTTACCTTCAAAGATTTTTGAAAATAATCATACATGTGTTACTTGTTAGAAAGGAAAGCAACATAAAACCTCTTGTAAGACCAAGACTGTAAGCTCAATCAGCCAACCTTTACAACTGTTGCATATAGATTTGTTTGGGCCAACATTTGTAAAGAGTCTAATGAAAAAGATGTACTGCCTATTTGTCACAGATGACTATAGTAGGTTTAGTTGGGTTTTCTTCTTAGCCATTAAGGATGAAACTAGTGAAATCCATAAAACATTTATTACAGGCATAGAAAATCTAATAGACCTTAATATGAAAGTGATCAGATGTGACAATGGGAATGAATTCAAAAATAAGGTCATGAATCAGTTCTTTGAAATGAAGGGTATTAAGAGGAAATTTAGTATTGCTAGGACTCCACAACAAAATGGAGTAGCAGAAAGGAAAAATAGGACACTAATAGAGGCTGCTAGGACTATGCTAGCTGATTCAAAATTGCCAACAACTTTTTGGGCTGAAGCAGTTAATACGTTGTATGTTAAAAATAGGGTGTAGTTATCCAAGCCTCATAACAAGACCCCTTATGAACTTTTTTAGGTAGAAAACTGCTTAAGCTTCATGAGACATTTAGGTGTCTTGTTACTATTTTTTAATACATTGATCAATAGGTATGTTTGATGGAAAGATACTCTACAATAGCAAAGCATTCAGGTATTCAACAGTAGACACTTAGGATAGTTGAAGAGAAACCTGCATGTCAAGTTTTAGTATGGCTAACACCTAATTTTGCTTGGAAGTGGACCTAATTGGCTTTTTGATATTAGTATGCTCTACCAAAATCTATGAATTATGGCCCAGTTGTTGCTGGGAATCAACTCTAATGGTAATGCGGTACAAAAAGCATGTGATGATGAAGAAGATAGGCTGGGAGACAGTTAATGGCACATATTAACATTTATGCTTCCATTTTTGATCAAGATCCTTATTCTCTTCTATTTCAATAGGTTTCTCCGGATGCTGGATTCAAAGCAATTAGGGGAAGGAAGAAATGATTAGATACTAAAATCAGAGAAATGAAATATGCTGGATGCCAAATAAGATGGTGCCAAGAGTTAATCAAGAGCAGGATGAAAGTATTAACATTACTAACAATATTAATATTGCTAGTTTAACTGTTAATAATGCTAGCATAGAAGATAATGCTCTTGATGAGAATATAGTCAAGGAATGTATTATGATTCCTGAATATGGCCTCTAATTTGGAAGAGATTGTCTATTCTGATGATGATGAAGATGTTGGTGCAGAGGCTGACATGAACAATTTGGCTATAACTGTGCCTGTCAGTCCTATTCCAACTATCAGACTTCACAAGGATCATCCACTTGAACAAATCATTAGAGATATACATTCAGCACCTTAAACCAGAAGAATGCTAAAGAATGTGACTGAACATGTATGTTTGTTTTGGGTGCAAACAGAGAAGTCAACATAATGACTTTCCTAATTGTTTGTTTGATGTTTCTTTATCACAAGTACGAGCCCAAAAGGTATTCATAGCATTACAAAGATCTAAGTGGAATAGAAGTTATGTTAAGGAAGAGCTTCTGATTTCAAATTATATCAGGTTTGGACTTTGATGTGATTTACCACATGGCAAAAAGAGCTATTGGTCTAAATGGTGCTGTATAGGAACAAAAAGATGAAAGAGGATTGTAAATCATGAATAAGGCTAGGTTGTTACTCCAGGGATACACTCAAGAAGAGGGAATTGATTATGATGAGGTTTTTGCTCCAGTTGCTAGGATTAAAGCAATTAGGTTGTTCTTAGCCTATGCCTCATTCAAAGACTTTGTTGTGTATCAGATGGATGTGAAGAGTGCATTTCTATATGGCAAGATTGAAGAGGAAGTTTATGTTTGTCAACCTCCAGGGTTTGAAGATCCACAGTTTCCTGACAAAGTTTATAAGGTAGAAAAGGTATTATATGGTCTACATGAAGCTCCTAAAGCTTGGTATGAGACTAATCTACTTATTTATTGGACAACGGATTTTAGAGAGGCCAGATAGATAAGACTTTGTTCATTAAAAGAGTAAAAGGCGATATTCTACTAGTTTAATTATATGTGGATGATATCATTTTTGGATCTACTAAGAAGGGTTTATGCACTGAATTTGAGAAATTGATGCAAAAGAAGTTCCAGATGAGTTCTATGGGTGAGCTTACTTTTTTCTTAGGACTGTAAGTAACTTAGAAAGATGATGGGATTTTCAACAGTCAAGACAAGTATGTGGATGAAATTTTGAAGAAGTTTGGTTTTTCAACTGTGAAGACAGCAAGTACTCCTATGGAGACTTCAAAACCATTGCTTAAAGATGCAAAAGCTGAAGATGTTGATGTTCACTTATATAGATAAATGATTGGATCATTGATGTGCCTAATAGCTTCAAGGCCTGATATAATGTTTGATGTATGTGCTTGTGCAAGATTTCAAGTCACACCTAAAGTTTCACATCTTCATGTTGTGAAGAGAATCTTTAGATACTTGAAAGGTCAACCTAAAGGGGGCCTTTGGTATCCTAAGGACTCACCATTTGACTTGGAAGCTTATACTGACAGTGACTATGCTGGTGTAAGTTTAGACAGGAAATCCACAATAGGAGGTTGTCAATTTCTTAGGAGGAGATTGATCTCAAGGCAATGTAAGAAGCAAACTATAGTTGCTAACTCTACTACTGAAGCAGAATATGTAGCTGCATCTAGTTTCCGTAGATAGGTGTTATGGATTCAAAATCAAATGTTGGATTATGGATACAATTTCATGAATACCAAGATTTTCATTGATAATGAAAGCACTATTTGCATTGTTAAGAATCCAGTGTTTCACTCAAAGACTAAGCACATTGAGATTCGACATCACTTCATTAGGGATTCGTATGAGAAGAGATTAATTCAAGTGATCAAGATTCACACTGATCACAATGTTGCTGATTTACTCACAAAGGCATTTGATGTTAGCAGATTTCAATATCTGATTGCAAGTATTGTAATGCTTAACCTCTGAAGTATTGATTGAGGGGAGGTTAATTATGAAGTCTTGATTAATGAAAAGATGTTTGGAATGGAATGGAACAGCAGCTAAGAATGAAATTCAAGTTAGTGCTGTTAGAGTGACTTACTACTGGTAAGTATACTTAATGCTGCTAGCTGCAATTGATACTGTTGTCAAAATTAAAAATGTTAAACCAATCAAGCATAAGTGGGTGAAGGGCCAGGAAATCCCACTGAACCCCAACACACATCCACAACTGTCTCACTATTTAATCTTGAACCAATAACTGTTCCATCATTATCTTAACCCAAAAAGACTCAAAAACCTAGGAAAGCAAAAAGGACCACTGAGATATCTCAGTCTAGTGGACCTATTCTCCTTGTATCAGATGAGACTGTCATTAAGGAGTGGGAAGACAGAATGGAAAGGGCTACCACTACTGCTTCTAGCTTAGAAGCAGAGCAGGACAGTGGTAACGTAAATAGGACCCAATCCATGACAACACTTAATGAGTCTCTTTCTTAGGAAACTAGCTTAGGTAGTGGTCCCATGTGCCAAGATACCATATTGGGGGGTGCAGAAGCTCAAATTAGGTTTGAGGCCTCATCTAGACAGTCCAATGATCCACCTCTCTCAAGAGTTAACACACTTGGAAGTGAGGAGGACAACATGAAACTAAAGGAATTGATAGAATTTTGTACCAAACTATCTGTTAGGGCTCTTGATTTATGATATAAAAATAGATAGAGTAAATTGGTAAGAAAAAGAAATAAGAGATATAGTGAGTTGAAAATAGAAAGAGAGTTGGTGATATAAAAACAAATAGAGTGAATTGGTAAGAAAAAGAAATGAGAGATATTGTGAGATCAAAAATAGAAAGAGAGTTTGTGAGAGTCAAAATTCCTGATGGAAATGCTTTTTGGAATAAAATTAGAGTTAATGCTGGTATATCAAAGTTAATGCTGCTAAGCTTAAACTTACAGCTGCCAGTACTAGTTTATGCTGCTAGGCATTCACTTACTGCTGTTAGGCATAAGTTAATGCTGCTAGTCATAACTTCCTACTACTGGGTTAGTTAATACTGTTAGGCTTACCTTAATGCTGCCAGTTTAAGTTAATGTTGTTGAGGGTGATTTCATAGATACTTCGATTAAGGGTTTCAATCACTCATTTGTTCGATTTTACACTTTGATATACTCTCTAATCATAAACCCTAACTCAATTTCATCTTTAATCATCAAAACCCATCACAATGTCGAGCCAAGTTTGCGAAACTCACGCATTGTGTTGCATTTTTGGAGAAAACCGAAGAAGTAATGGGTTTTGAAAGGAATCATTGATTTTCTAAATGCAATAGTTCTAACAAATATGCTGTTAACGGTTAATCCTTCAAGATATGAATTCATGGATTTAATAGTTTGGGAAATGCTAAGCTAAGATAGTTAATGGGGAACACCAAATACAAGCCCTAGTAGATAGGTAGAAGGTGATCATCACTGAGAAGAGTGTAAGAAGTGATCTTATGTTAGAAGATGATGAAAGGACTGAATGTCTTCCAAATGATGTAATTTTTGAATAAATGACACTCATTGGGTATGAAAATCTCACACAAAAGCTTACATTCTATAAAGCTTATTTTTCATCCTAATGGAAATTTCTTATCCATACCATACT
Source organism: Tanacetum coccineum (assembly GCA_026074375.1). NCBI lineage: Eukaryota > Viridiplantae > Streptophyta > Magnoliopsida > Asterales > Asteraceae > Tanacetum > Tanacetum coccineum. The sequence goes on from BQNB010011537.1 coordinate 58,617, forward strand.
TACCATACTGCAATGCCTTAGTGCTAAAACTAGGCTGGAATGAATTTAGTAGCACTATGGCATCTGCTATCATCTGTCATGTTACAAAAATTTAACTTTTCCAAGTATATTTTTGATAATATGATGAAGAACTTTGAGGGTGGGGTTAAGTTTCTTATGTATCCAAGGTTTGTGCAAGTCTTCCTTAGAAATTAAAGTTGAGATATGACCAAATACATAAAGGGATTTATGTTACCCTTCCATAACCAAGAAGGTGTTTCTAAATGAAGGGAGGAAGGAAAGGGATTTTCTGGTAAGGTCACACCTCTTTTCCAAACAATGATGGTTCAAGCTCCAGAAGATATGGGTGAAGATTCAGCTGCTCTTACTGATTCTCATTCCACACCCATTATTACTCAACCATCATCATCTAAGCCTCAAAAGAAAAAGTCTAAAAGGAAATAGAGGAAGGACAGTGGTCCTACAGATCCTATCCCTGATGAGGCTACTAATGAGGAACATGTATCTACCCCTTCCTATGATCCATCTCAAAGTGGTGAGGATAGACTGCCACTGACTGAATTGATGACTTTATGTATCAGTCTACAAGAGAAGGTTCTTGATTTGGAGAAAGCAAAGACTGCTCAAGCAAAGGAGATTGCTTGTTTAAAGAAGAGAGTTAAGTAGTTGGAAAAAAAGAAGGAAGTCAAGAACTTCAGGGCTCAAAAGGTTAAGGAAGGTTGGTTCAGCTAACAGGGTAGAATCCTCTAATGATGTTAGTTTGGGTGCTCAGGAGGATGCATCCAAATAGGGGAGGAAGATAGCTGATCTTGATGCTGATGAAGAGGTGACCTTGATTGATGAGACTCAAGAAAGAAATGATGAAGAGATGTTGTTTGATGTACAAGATGATTTACGAGGTGAAGAAGTTGTTGCTGAAAAAGAAGTTGCTGAAAAGGAAGTTAGTGTTGCTGATCCAATTACTACTGCTGGTGAAGTAGTTACTACTGCTAATATTGATGAGTTGACTCTGGCTCAGACTCTAATAGAGATCAAAACACCTAAACCCAAAGCTATTACAACTGCTGCTACAACAACTACAACTACAAGACCCAAAGCTAGAGGGGTTGTAGTTTAAGAGCCAAGTGAATTCAAAACAACATCATCACCTTCACAAGCATCACAACTTCCACAGGCTAAAGATAAAGGCAAGGCAATAATGGTTGAGCCTAAAAAATATTTGAAAAGAAGATCAAATTGCATTGATGAAGAAGTGCTAGAAATCTTGGAGGCCCAAACTACAGCTGATGGGAAGAAGAGACGCTTGCAAGACAAAAAGAAAGAAGAAGCCACCATAGCCTTAATTGAATCATGAGATAACACACAAGCAATGATAGAGACTGATAGGTTAATGGCAGAAAGACTACAAATAAGAGAGCAAGAGGAATTGATAGATGAAGAGAAGGAAAGATTGTTTGTTGAACTATTGGAGAATATAAAGACACATTTTGTAGCATTAAGAGCTCAAGAGAAAAGGAGCAAGCCACCAACTAAGGCACAAAAGAGAAAATACATGTCTACCTATTTGAAAGAACATAACTAGATACAAACACATCAGCCTAAAGGAGCAAAAGTTATGATGAGATTCTGAAGAGATGTTTGATAAAGAGATGAAAAGGGTAAAACACTTTTGTGACATGAATGGCGAGTTGAGTGAAACGCAGTTAAGACAAAAAGCAAGCGAGTTTAAAAGAACAAGAGATGATGCTTGATCTGAATAAACAAAGAAACAGAAGATAGATGAGCAAGTAGAAGCTGAACAAAGATTGATGATCAAGAGGAGGCTAGAGATGAAAAAGCATATTGAGATAGTTAAGATGTTGATGTTGCAATTGATGCAATACCTATAGCACACACCTTAATGATTGTTGAATACAATAGATTGATAAAGATGGAAGGATGGGATACTTTAAATTGATAAAGGCTTATGGAAGCTCAAAAAGGTATTCATCAATGATAAAGATGCTTCAGGGTATTGATAGAGAAGACTTGGAGACCCTCTGGAAGTTGGTTAAAGCTAAACATGGGAATACAAGGCCAGAGGAGGATTATGAAAGAGTGTTATGGGGTGATTTGAAAGTAATGTTTGAACTTGACATAAAAAGTGAAGTATGGAGAAATCTATAAGGGTACAGAGTGACTATTTAGAAGTGATTGATAACTATGGAGTGCACTTTATAAGGTTTAGAAATCTACATATCTTTATGTTGGTTGAGAAAAGATATCCCATTACACCAATAACAATCTCAAACATGCTAAACAAGAAGCTTCAAGCTGATCGTTGGAATGAGATGTGTTATCAACTACTCAAGCTCATGACAAAGCAGGAAAATGGTCAATGAAGTGTTTGAATGCATCCTCCTGGTGATGGTGAAGACTTTTAATGAAACTTGAAGATTCAGAAGATGAACATCAAGTTTAGGGGAGGATTGTTAGGTTTAAAAGACTTTAAGATATTCTTAGAGTTACTGCTACTCGGGTATATATTAGTGCTATTAAGCATAACTTAGTGCTGCTGATAATACTAATAAAAATTATGCTAAGTAGTTAGTACTGGTAGTATAAAAGTTACTACTGCTAGTTACTACTGTTAGTATAATTAGTATTGTTAGTATAAATTTACTGCTGCTAGTAGAAGTTAAGACTGCTCAGAGATAAAGACTGAAAATATACTAAGTAGTTACTACTGCTAGTACAAAAGTTAGTACTGCTTGTATATGTTAGTACTGCTAGAGTAAACTTCTAAGTAGTTAATGCTGCTTGTGCTCAGTTACAACTGCTGAGTGATTACTACTGCTGGAAAGAATATGCTGACAGAGATGAGATCAAAAATTGATTGGAGAACAAGAATACTTATGAAGATAAGTATTAGTTATTTGTAAAGAAGATATGTATGATTTATTTGTTTAAGAGATTACGTTTGTTTATAGAAAAGATCTTGATAAGTTAGGAAAGTATTGTAAGCCTTGTAGGACTCCTTGGTGTATAAAAGGAGGTCCTAAGGCATAATGTTTGAAGTACATCTTTGATATTCGTAGCTTCAAGGTTTTGTAAACCCTAACACTATTAAGAGTGTTCATTTTATATTGAGGTTGAAAGTTTGGTAATCTGTCTTGTTATTGATTTTGTTACTGTTTTATTAGAATTCTTCTTAGTATCATTGACGAGATTCCGCATAGTCTTTGATATTCATAATAAAGTTTCTACCATAGTTGTCTTGAGTTTATTCAATATAACTAAGCTTCTTACAAGCTAAAGCAAGATCTATTCAAGTAGGATTAACAAAAACCTTGTACAAAATCTATAGATTTATAGTGTTCAGTAGTCCCTTACGCGATATGTCATGATTCTGATTTTATATACCATCTATCTCTATCTACTAGTAATAGGATTCATTTCTCACTTTCGACAAGTTACCACTTCTCATGGAAATCTTGTACGCGACTTCACTTCTTTTCATTCTGCCTATTCAGGACAAGACCAACAAATCTAAGATAAGTTCGTAGGCGACGACTTGACTTTAATGTCATCTCTGTAGTAAAAGAAAAAAATAAATTAGCGACTAATAAAGTACGCTTTTAGGTTCATCAAGTCTAAGGTCATGATGTGTTAGACATGCACCTCATATAGACCAAATGAAAACCAATAGGACATTTAAGAGCAAGACATTGTAGGACTTCCTTAAAACATTTTGCGTTCGCTGCACGAACTAGATCATTCTCGAACACCCGTCCAAAATCTTGCATTTCAAAATCTCAGTGTAACTAAGGGGCTGTAGAGAAATATGAAATCCACATCGCCTTTCGGTGAAAACCTTTATCACTTTAGAAGGATATCCAAGACAATATTAACTAGGTCCTTAGAGAAACCAAAGGAGACCTCATTTCGAGAATCCTAGAGAGCAAAGGAAAACAGTACATCATGCTAAGCACCTACACATCTCTTTCCACACCATAATGCTTGGTAACTCGAGTTGAATTTCTGGGCGAAATTTTTTTAAGGGGGTTAGACTGTGATAACCGGTGATTTCTCTTAGGTCTTAGTATTCTAAAATACTATGACTATAAATCTATATATTTCTATTCGTTCAAATTTCTATAAGAAAACTAACAATTGACTTTTGTTGACTTATTTTACGCTCAAAAGTTACGGTCTAACCGACAGTCAAATATCGAATATTATTATGAACAACTCACTTTTGAGTTAAGTTTCTATTTTCTGAACGACTACGGTCGAATATAATCACTTACCGGGAAACCTTCCCGCGCACAGCGAAAAACGGCAAACAACGCGTACCGGCACGACAGAAACTAAATCTTATGACTAATTATTGTAAGTAAATAAAGTAAACTTATTTTAAAAGTTATTTCCTGAATCCATAAAAACGTTTGCATAAAACGCGAAATCTCGAGTCACGCTTAGAATTAACAGAAAGCAGAGAAAACAACGCGAGTCCGACACTAAAAAGAAACACTACAACGTTGAGTCAACATCTTTTAATATTTTAAAGACACCTAAACTTACTTAGAACATACGTTTGATTTCGACAAAACCTTTCGAGTCACGATGATTTACGAACAAAGAACGATGTCCATTTCTGACACAAGACAAAAAGGCATGGGATTCTTGTTTTGGCTTGTACCCTAACCGGACCTAAGGGAGACAAGGGAGCTATTTTGTTGCCTCCATGTCTTGTCCTCCCATTTTTCTTATTCATTTCAAACTTACACGCACATCCTCATTCATAAACATTCATCAAAACAAAAACTCTCTCTTTTCTCTCTTCCTCTTGCTCATGTCCGAGTACCACCAACACCAATCCATACATTTTTTTTATTTCAAGCAAGAACAAGGTATTAAGAACACACAAGGGTTAATATTTTAATAGTCTCGGATATTTATAAAGAACATATGGGTTGTTATTCGAGTCCAAATCCTCATTCAAAACCCTCTTTTACAAGTCTAAGAAATTTCATAATACTTGTACTTTTAGTAGCTTAATGATGTTCTAAATATAGATGTACAATGCGTTTGTAAATTTTTAAAACTTAAAAACTATGAAAAACCCATAAAGGGTGTGTTTTGGTTCGAAATGGACAAAAGGGGAAGAACAAGAAAAGTGTCACTTTTATAAAATGGTCTTGATGATAAATAACATTTAGGGTCTAAAAAGCTTATTTTGAATTTCGGCTTATTAATAAGCTCATCGTGAGCTTATTTGAGTTTCATGGGCTTATATTGGGTCTCGGCCCAATAATAAACCAACAAGGTTTTGTCGTTTTTGCTTATACTAGATTCAGCTTATTCTAAGAGCTTATTATATAGCTTATTTCAGCTTATTCGGTTTTAGACTTATTTGGAATTGCTTATTTGAGTTTTGGGCTTGTGCGTTTGGTCTCAGTCCAAACCTAACCGAAATGGACTGCGGGTTTAGCTTATTTCGAGCCTTAATGGGCTAAGGATTGTCTCGGCCCATTTGTAAATGAATAGGGCTTTTTGTGTTTTGCTTATTTTCATTTACGGCTTATTCGAGTGCTTATTTTGCAGTTTATTTATAACCTTTTTGGTTTTCGAGCTTACTTATCTTTCAGGCTTATATTTCTTTGGTTTTGGGCTATTAAGGTCTCTGCCCAGTAAGGAAATAAGCTTCGGCTTATTTTCCTTATTGGCCATGACATATTATTTTCGCTTATTTTTCCTAACTTATTTATGACTTATTCGAATACTAAAAAGATATCCGAGCTTATAGACTTATTTCTAACTTATTTGTAAATTATTTTGAGCTTATTGGGCTCACGGCCCAATAAAAGAATAAGTTATGGCTTATTCTCGGCTTATTGCTCTGGCTTATACTTTTCCTATACATATTCTAGCTTATTCTTATATCAAAGTACTTATTTGATCAATCATTTACTTATTGGACCTATTATTGGGCTTATTATATTTTTAGAGTGTTTATTGGGCTTGTGTACAACTATGAGACCAACAAGGCTCAATGACCTCGTGACTTAATTTTGACTTAATAGTCTAACTTATTTTGACAAACAAAGAGCTTATTAGCTCATCCTAATACTTATCGATTTATTTTTGGACTTGGCGATTTATAAAATACTCGTATAGGCTTATTGGGCCGGGAAGCCCGATAAGGAATTAACTAATACTTGTTTTCATACAAATAGACTAACTATAAAACTCTTAAAGGGCCATAAGGCCCAATAACGAATAAACTAATTACTAAACATGATGGGCTTTGGTTTGGCAATTGGATTGACTTGTGGATTTAAATCGGGTTGAACTTGTATAAGATATACTAAATGATTATTATTGGGCTAACATTAGGAGTTGGAATCCAATGAGTGAAAAATTAATAAATGCAAGTGTTAAAACGGATCTTGATCGACTTATACTCATGTAAGCTTAAAACGATTAAAATAGTCATTGAAAAGTGTGTTTTGACGAAACGTCACGTAAACGTAGATTTTGGCATTTTGCCGAAAAACTATTGAATTTAGGAAAGTGGTTAAAAATAAGGTTTGAGAACCTTGGAAAACTTTTAGAAACAATCGGGTCATTCTGAAATTTTATAAAATATCATACACTTAAAAAAATCTTGGAAAACTTATTTTCATATGGTTCGACAAAAGGACAAAATCACTAATTTTAAATACTAATTTGTACTTAGTAAACGTTTGTTCTAAATTACAATCAATAAACTAAAAACTTATACTTATAATCATGATACGAATTAATTTCTAAAGTCTCGACAAAAAGACAAAATAATACAATATTATTATTTTAACGCTCGACTAAAAGACAAAAAACCTGATTTTTATGTAAAACACCTAATATCTAATATGAGTATCTAAACCATTGTAAATACTTATATCAAGTATGTTTTATCAAACTAACTTGGGGAAATGGGTTAAATTACTAAAACATGTCCGATTTTTCGTTTTTATTTTCTTTTGTTATAGTCTTGAATCTTAATTCTTTTATTCTCAACTTCTTAAGCTCTAATTTACTTAATTCTTAGTTCTATGATTCTTAATTATCTAAATTCTTCTTTCTTTGATCCTTAATTTCTTAACACTCATTTCGCGTGCATCTCCGCATTTATCTAATAAGATCTCACGTCTTTAATACCGTCATCTTTTCTCGCTCACTTCTCATCGAATTTACTTCTAAATACTTAACATTCTATCCAGTTATGAAACTCCAATTTTATTCTCAAGTAATACTTATATCGCACCTAGACCTAAGTTCATCGAGTCAAAATACTTAATGAAATCTTTTATAACGGTTATACAAACTTAAACGCAAATGCTTGTACAATAGGTTGTTTTCATATAACATTATCACTAAGGTAAAGCTTGTTAATAGGTCATTGCCAGGTATCGTTGTGAACTATTTAGAGATCATTTAGTTCAGCTACTATCATCTTATCTGAGGTGAGTTCTCGTAGCCCCACTTTTTAAACTCTTTTTCGTTGAAACAAAATGATACTCAAAATCTATTTCAACTACTTTTACTACTGTCAAAAAATCTTAATTCATTTGGACAATGCTATGTGCCTATGATTGCGTGTATGAATGCTATGTGAACACCATATGAATACTATGTGAACATTATATGAATGCTATACGAATACTATGAGATCTATTTATGCAAAGTTTCAATGTGAATTTCTGCACCATACTATTTAGATAACTGTGTAGCTCTAGCTGGTAGGCGATAGGTCCAGAGGACTATAAGCGCGCAGAATATTATGGATTGTTGATTTGGGTTGGGATACCTTGGTATGATGTGTTGATGTGTTGATTATCTAAATACTATTGTATGAATTCTGCTTTCATATTGCAATATTGTCCACACTCTTAAATTCTAGCGTAGCAACTGGGTTTACTTCTAAACCTACGAGCTCACCAACTTTATTTTGACCTTTTCGAGTATCATTTTAAGGTGTGATTGATATTTTTATCAGATTGGTATGTGAAAATCAAAGACCTCTACTACCCAGACGTTTTCTAAAAGACAAAGGTTTTCAACTAATTAAGGTTGTATTTCCTAAATGTTTGTAATCAAAATTTCTTGTAACAAAGCTTTGTATATGTTGTATCTTGCGCGATGTAAATCATTATGTCGCATCCCGTGTTTCTACTTTTAGTGGGGTGTGACAGATCCTCATCCAGTTGTGACTGTCCCACCATGGGGATGTCAACAGCATCACATTGGTCTAAACCATGCTTTTTGAGCATTTCAAGATCATATTTAGATTGATTTATGAAGATGCCTCTAGGACTTTGAGAAATTTAAAGTCTAAGAAAAAATGAAATATGTCCCATCATTGACATCTTAAAATGTTTGCTTATTTGGTTTGCAAATTTATCACAAAAGATAGGATTAGTGGAAGCAAAAGTTATGTCATCAACATAGATTTGTACCGGTATGAGATCATTTCCTTCCTTTCGAGTAAATAATGTCGGATCGACTACACCTTTGATAAATTTCTGACTGAGAAGGAATTTGGAGAGTAGGTCGTATCATGCGCGAGGAGCTTGTTTCAAACCGTAAAGTGCTTTATTTAATCTAAATACATGATTCGAATGATCTTGATTAACAAACCCTTCTCGTTGACTCGCGTACACCTCTTCCTTTAAAATCCCGTTCAGAAATGCCGTGTTCACATCCATATGAAATAATACCATATTCGTGTGTGCATTGTATGCTAAGAATATTCTGATGGCTTCAATGCGAGCGACAGGTGAAAACGATTCTTTAAAGTCGATCCCCTCTTCATGACGATAACCTTTTGCAACTAATAGAGCCTTATTTTTCAGCACACCGCCATATTCATCAAGTTTCACTTTAAAGATCCATTTTAAGCTGATAATCATAGCTCTGTCTTGTCTTGGTACTAATTCCCATACTTTAAGACGCTCAAATTCATGAAGATCCTCTTGCATAGCTTTAATCCAGCTAGATTCGATCATGGCTTCTTTGTAATTCTTCGACTCTTCTTTAGCTAAGAAAGCGTGGAAATAGCACCATAAAGTATCTGTAGAAAGTTGACGTCGTGTAGAAGCAGGTTTTGATGGATCGCCGATGATTGTTGTAAACAGATGATCTTTTGTCCATCTTTTGTGTAAATTGGAGGTTGTTGGAAAGTATGCATGTATGAAGTATCTACAATCCTTGAAGATGACTCAGCTGAGCTGGTGTCTGAAGGAGCAAATGGATTTGTAAATGTATCACTATCAAACTCTGCAACTTTTTCATGTGTTTCAACATTTGTAGAATTGATTGGTGGAGATGAAGTTTCATTGTTTGGTGAAGTACTTGGAGAGGGAGCATCTTTATCAATGGAAGTAGTAGAAGAAAAAGCTCTGGCTGTATCTGGTGTAAGCAGGAGTTGCAACAAAAATAGGGGTAGATACAGTAATTGGAGATTTAAAGTATTCATCAAACATTGGTTGAAACAGCAAATCCTAGTCATTCTTTGTAGGAGGTTTAGCTAATGTTAAAGCAGCCTGGTTAAGCATGAGTCCTGAACTAACGTGTCAAAAAGTCAACCCTTGAAGTTCGGGTCCTGAACCGTGTTGTCCAGAAGCCATTTGAGTAAGTTCATCAAATTGTACGTTCATTGATTCCATTATTTATCTGGTCCTTTTGTTGTAATCTGGTACGCCTTCTTGGATGGTGAATAACCTATGAAGATTCCAATACCTGATTTAGGCTAAAGTTTCCCATGATCCTCAAAATAGTATGTTGGATAACATAAAGTACCAAAAACATAAAGATACTTGAGTTCCGGTTTATGATCTCTGAGCAGTTCATTTGGAGTCTTATTGTAATGGGTGTGGATAAGGGAGCGGTTTTGAGTATAACATGCAGTAGCAACAGCTTCAGCCCATAGAAATAGCGAAGATTTGGAGAAAATAAGCATGGTCCATGCAACCTCTACCAACGTGTGGTTACGCCTTTCAACTACGCCATTTTGTTGTGAAGTACGTGTAGTGGATGTATGATGAGTAATTCTAACCTCTTCCGTATAATTTCTTAGAGTCTGATTAATAAATTCAGTTCCGTTGTTGGTACAAAGATATCTTACTGTAGCATTAAGACTGACTTGAGCTTGCTTCAAAATTTTGATGATAATTTTTGGAGCCTTATCTTTAGTTCTCAAAAACTTCACCCAAGTAAAACGAGAGTAATCATCAACGATTATAAGAATATATCTTTTTTTGTTTATACTTTCTACCCGCATCGGTCCACACAAATCCATATGCGGCATTTGAAGTTTCTCATTTGTACTTGGTTCCGGCTTGTGTGGATGAGATTCCTTCTTGCTTTTTCCCATTTGACATGCTAAATACAAATGACCTTTGGTATACTTTAACTTGGGTAACCCTTTGAAAAGACCTTGTTTAGCAAGCTGATTGATGGTACTAAAGTTTAAGTGAGAAAGTCAATGGTGCCATAACCAAGATTTTATCTTTGAGGCTCTAGAGAGTATACAAATTGGAGAAGACTTCATCATTTGTTCCATTAAGATTGTATACAGATTAGAAATATAAGATCTCAAAAGTAGATCAACACCTTCCAAGTTTTGTACAAAACAAGTGTGTTTTCTGAAAGCTACTTTGAGATCCGAATCACAAAATTACCCAATGGAGAACAAATTATGACCAAGTCCTTCAATGTAGTAAATACGTGAAATAAGTATATTCCCCATCTGTAGATCTCCATATCCTAGAATAGCTGCAAAATGATCGTTACCGAATCGGACCGTACCAATAAACTTGGAAACAAAATTGATGAGCTTATCACGGTGTTCAGTTATGTGTTTGGAACACCCGGAGTCTAAATACCAAAGAACAATTTCTACAATCTGCACAAAAAGAAATAAGAAAAACATATTTACAAAAGGGTGGATCCCCAACTTTTGATTGGGTTTCGGGTTGTTAGTGAACCTAAGTGACTCCTAGATAGTCAAACTTTCAACGTAGAAGTTCCTCATCCCGAATAATTCCCTCAAATCCAAAATCATGCAAATTAAATGGATAAAATTCTGTATTTAACATGCATTCAGAGAGTGATTTCCGAGCATTGGCATATCTAAGAATTAGTTTATGACACGGTACATCAACTAGAATTACTATGGTTGTTAAGATATGCCCAGGAGGTACAACTATGGCAGACGTGTCATTAAAAGAAGGGGGCCCGGTTTTCCTACCAAGTTAAATGTCCTACCAGTGGGAATCCATTTAAGTCCTACAGTTTTAAAGATCCGTCATGTTGGTTTCCATTCACTTTTAACTTTTTGTTTTGCAGATTTAGCCACTTTACATTTTTGCATTTTCTTAAGATATTTAACAACACAAACATCATGATTTGCAGAAAACAAACATTCATTACAAGATAAGCAAATAGTATCAGAATTCTTTGACAAAGCAACATTCTTAACATTCGCATTACAATCTGAAACATGATTCTTCTTATTAGTACTAGACTTAAACTTCCTATGGTAGGCTTCTACTTGATTCTTCATGCTTCTACTTGATGGTTGCGGGATCCTATCATTCTTTGTATTTCTCATAGGCTTTGATCCGCTAGTATTAATAGAGCCTACTCTTCTTGTAGAAGGCAACATAGTGTTGTCAGTCTTTTAAGTGTTTTGCTTTATTGCATGCTCTTGTGTGATTGTCTCAATTGTCTATTTTGTTCTAGATGCATCTACGTAAGGCTTTTTATTCCTTTTATGGCTTGTAGCGGGAGCCCATTTTTTATTACCGCTTTGAGTAAAAGGGCATGAGGCACTAACATACACTAACAGTTCTTAAATTCGCTCAACAAACTTAGAGGCATGACCTGTATGTTCATCTAAAGGTTTTAATGCTCTAGCTTCTTCTAATAATTCCTATAGTGTTGCTACGTGCTCCTTAGTGACTTTTAGATATTCGAGATGCATAGCCCTATTGTTCTTAAAGTACGCATAAATTTGTTCAGTCTAAATCTTAAGCAAACCCGGGGTAATAAATTTTGTGCATTTTTCAATCTTAAGCAAACCTTGAAGATCTAAAAGCACAATGTCAAAACTCTTACACTTTCCACAATCATTAACTTCATTCAACGAACGCAAGTAAGTGCACATAATATCACAAGAGATATTTTCCTTTAAGAGTCGATCGTTGTTGATTAAAAGTTGTTTCTTTTCAATTTCAAAACATTTCTTTTCCACATAACATTGATCAACCTCGTCTTCCATTTGTTCAAAAATATCTATCATTTCTTTAACCTCTGTAATGAATCCCTTTTCAAAAATTTTGAAAGTTTCTTTTAGGTTTTTCAGAAAATGGTATGACATCTTTCTTAAAATCCCCTTTTTATCTTATTGCTCCCATCTTCCAATCTAATAAGTAGATAACGTAGTTCTCCTCTTAACGCATTCATCGAACTTACTGAGAAGATCTCATGCATTTTTCAGATTTTTGAGAACTTGACTGGTTAATGGGAGTTTTTTAGGAAAAACATTAGTGGGTTTTGAAATGTTTTCAGGAGGACTTGGTGTTGAGAACCAATATAATTGTTCTACTGACAATTGTTGTTGTGGAACAAAATACTCGTAGAGTTTGTTTAATTTGGAGTAATCAATTGGTTTAGTGTTAACCACAGTTTGTTTTTTAAGCATTTTCAACCGACTCTCTTCAGCAAGTATTAAAGTTTCCTCAGAATTACACACATATATAGGATTATGTTTATCAATCAAGACATGTCCATTATATAATGCAGGTTGTTTCCGTTAAGCTTGAGAAAAAAACAAAGGATTTTGATAACCAAGAGCTGTCTTATGTGTTTCATCATAAAAATTTTGAGGTTTGGTTAGCATATGCATTGTTTGAGCAGATTGACCAACTTTAAAAACAATGTTATCAAGTTCCTTTTTTGCTTTTTCCAAATCCACAATTTCATTGATGTTCTTTTCATATTTTTTCAGACAACCTCTTTTGTATGTGTCAAACTTATTTTTTAGAAAAACAATGTGATTATTTAGATCCTTCATTTATGTTTGTTGGGAAAAAAATTGATTTTCAAAAGCAGTTACTTTTCTATTACGATCACAAATGGCAGTGTTTAATTCACGTGCTAAATATGCTTATTTTTTAGAACAGCCATCTTCAGCTGCATATTCTAAAAGTCTGGCCCTGTCTTTGTATCGTTCAAGCTCGTTAGTTAATGATTCATTCACACTTTGTGACTCTTGTTTTACCATGTTACATTTCTCTACTTGAGATTTCATTTGTTCAATTATGGATAACATCATATCATTCTTTTGTACAGGAAGAGGAACATAGTTATCATCATCATTTCCAATAGTAAGCATATAATCAGTGTAAGGTATAACATTGCTGTTACTCGTAAGCTCGTCAAATGTCTCATTATTGGATACAATGTTTTCAATATATCCCAGCTCTTGTATATTAGAATTAAGCATATCAGAATCATGATTAGTGTCGTAATGAGGTACCTCAAAGAGTATGTCAGAATCATAATGTGGTTCAACCATGTCATCATTGATAGAACCAACATGAGACAAATTTGCCATGAAGATTGCATTTGTTGTAGCTTCGTCATCATAGTCTGAATCATATGTATCAACGTGGTCTCCCATGAAATCTGTTGTATCTTGTAACTGGAGATCCTCACATTCATCAGTTTCTTCCAAATTGTCAGCTAAGAAATCCTGTTGTTCATCATGCAATACAACTCCTGCTTCTTGTGCTTGAGCAAGTAGCATCTTATCCTTAAACCATTTAGAATCTTTCACCCTTTTCTTTGCAGTACACTGCTTAGCAATATGACCTTCACCATTGCAATTATAACATCTTATTACCCTGTTTGATTCCCCGTTTCATTCCAACTAGGAATTGGAACAACCCTTGCTCTTGAAGGCTTGAATTATTTCCAACATTGCCCGCATAACCTTGAGACTGTCTACCTTGAACATTTTGAACCATTATTTGGCCATTTTGAATTGTAGCTTGAGTTTCTTGGATAGACGAAAGTTTCGTAGTTGTTATTTGTGGGAGGATTATTAATGCTATAATCATAACTCAATGAAGATCATCAGCTTTGTTGTGACTGGCTATGGACATCTAGTTAGAAGAAAGGTCGGTGTGACAAATCCTGGTATCAGGTTAAAATATTGGTGGTTTTGAACAACTGTAGGTGCATAGCTCTTGAAGTGTGGTGACGAATTAGGATTGGTTTATTAGAGGTTTTTGATTAGTAGGTTTAATATGGATGATAAACTTCAGATGGTTGAGTTTGATACTGTATCTACTAAGAGCTGTATGAGGGAGGTAGGTTGTAGGTATTGGCCAGCAAATCAAGTGGTTCTGGGAATCGTTGTCTCATTTCTCGAACTTCTTTAGCATCTTTTTCATTATGTTTGAGGAAAGCATACAACTAATCAAAGTTCTCACACTGCAGATCTCTTGCTTGTTTCGATGTTGTGACAAACCTACCTCCACTCAGGTTGAAGACGATTAACAAACTTCTGTTGCTTTGCATGTTTGACATAGACATAGGGATCATTTTCATGTCATTGATCAATTTAGCATATCTCAGATAGTATGCAGTGATTGTTCTCCATTCTTAGATGTGGAATTTATCAAATTCATCATATAGCATTGACTCACATTCTTGCTTGGTCATTTATTAGCCTTGCAAAGTTCTTTGACGTGACCCATATTTCCTTTGTCAGTTTGATAGTGGTTGATGAGAATGTAGATGTCAACTGGCAATCCAAGAAGAAGTATATTGACACCTTTGATGTCACTGTCATAACGTAACTTTTCTTGTCCAACAAGGTCTTTAACACTTTGAGGACGACGGATGTCTGTAACGCCATCTGTGTCTTTAATAGTAATCTCTGGTTTGAGTTAATAAGGACCGTTGTTGATCAAGTCTTTTAACATTTCATCGTACCCTTTGCCTCAAATACAGAGAATAATCCGGGTCTTCCAGCTATCATACATGCATTTTTCTAGCATCGGGGGACGAGTTTCAAAACCTGCGGCAATAACATTTTCTGCCATTGTAGCCAGTGTGAATTTGATTGGGTAGTCTTTGTATGAATTGATATTTAAGGATCATGTTGACGAGAAGAAGAGTTGTTTTTATGAAATTTTCTTGAAAGATTGTATTTTAAACACAAACCGAGTCAAAAGATTATAACTTTATCAATGTAGTTTATATAAAAACCTTAAAGTTTAAACCTTTTTAACTTAAAAAACCCTAAATATACCTTACCACATAAACTTAATTAATCACTAACTTCCAAAAATACCTTTTCCCACATTATTATTCACACAAACCAGGTTGTCCAAAATCGCGATCCGAATCGTAAGGATCGGTACAATCCTACGATCCCACACACAAAAAACGACCAGGATCGTAACAAGATCGTAATTCAAGTAGGATCGTTTAGGATCGTAGGATCATAGATAGGATCGTAGGATCTGAATCGATCTGTAGTATCGTTGAAATGGATTATTTTGACTTTGGTAATTTAGGCTAAGGTTTATAAATTTTCATTAAGACCGTTTCATATTTCTTTTCTATATAGAATCGTTTAACGATTAAAACATGAAATAAGTGCATGTATTAGTATCTTTTTTGTATCAAAATAATTCATTTATCGATTGAAACATGAATGAACTTTGTGCAAGTATGTATTACAATATATCCAACGTTTTACTACCACGGTACTTGAACATAGAACTTTTTCTTTTATCATCTATCCGGGTCTTCCAGCTATCATACATGCCTTTTTCTAGCATCGGGGGACGGGTTTCAGAACTTGTAGCAATAACGTTTTCTGCCATTGTAGCCATTGTAAATTTGATTGAGTAAATCTTGTATGAATTGATTTTTTGAGGATCGTTTTGACGAGAAGAAGTGTTGCTTTTGTGAAAGTTTGTCGAAAGATTGTATTTTAAACACGAACTGAGTCAAAAGATTGCAACTTTATCAATGTTGTTTATTTAAAAACCTTAAAGTTTAAACCTTTTTAACTTAAAACCATAATTTTACCTTTACCACTTAAAATTAATTAATCACTAACTTCCAAAAATCACCTTTTATACATTTATTATCCACTACAAACCCTAATTTCACTTTATTAGTTAATAATAAAAACCTTTTTAAAAAACCTTAAAAATCCAAAACCCTAATTTAACAAACTAGGGTTTAGTTTTTAATTTAGTCTCGGTCTAGGTTTGGAGGTTCGATAGAGGGTCGGTTGTAGTAGGATAACCGAATGTGGTGGTGGTGGATCGGTTAGAACTTGGTGACCAAGAGGGTAGATCGGTTGGAGCTTAGTGACCAAATAGGTGGATCGGTTAGAGCTTAGTGACCAAATAGGTGGTTCGGTTGGAAGCCTATAACCAAACCTAGGTGGGTCGGTGATGTTTCTTGCTTAAAGGTTGAATCTTTTTGCAAGAAACCCAAAAAAGTTTGAAACTTTATGCAAAAGTTTGAAACTTTATGCACGAAAACCATTTAAAGACTTCAAACTCGACTTGGATTACACGTTTTTGAGTTACTTTTGCAATTTAAATTGCAAAAGTTCAAGACTTTATCTTTTGAAAACTCTAAAAATTACAATTTTCTTTAAATTTTAAAGCTTTGTCTTCAAGAACTTGTCTTCATAGTCTTCATAATCTTCAAGTTCTTCAAAGTCTTCAAAAAATAATAACTTTCTTCACGAAAAGCGCTTCAAATCATCCCATGGAGATTGATACTAAGTGATAATAAATCTATATATATCATACAAAATACTACACTAGAAAGTTTAGAGAGAGAGAGAGAGAGAGAGAGAGAGAGAGAGTTGGGCGACATGAGGAGAGGAGAGGGAGATGAGGAGAGAAAGAAATAAATATAAGATTAAAGAGAGAAACATCAACCACCTTAATTCCTTTCCTAAGCCCTCCTTTTATAGTAAAGAAGGAGGGACTTGGAAGAAATTAAGGTATAGTACTTATTACATAGTAGTCCTTTTCTATTTGCACTATTTAATCCCTAGTATATTAATACTTGATAAATGGCCATGTAATCAACACTTTTCTGTGTTTCTAACACACATTACTATAAGTGTCATCTAAAACATCACACCTCTTATTTACACATTGCGCTTTTACTTTTAAATACACATCAAGGTTGAAATCTCATCCAACAAAAGTTTTTTGCACCAAATACACAGGTTGTCAGACTCAACCTGCATTTTGGTTCACATACTTTATTCGCTGGAAAATCTTCTGCCTTTTAATAAGAACGAATAGAAACGCTTCTAACATAAAGTGTTGGTTATCCACGCTCACAAACTTTGTAACTATATAATAGGCTATTCGGGTATACGGGCTTGGGCTTTAAGCTAATATTGTAGACGTTTCGGGATAAAACCCATCAAGAGCCCAAGTGTAACACCCCCTAAAATATGTGGCAGCGGAATGGTAACCGGGGACGTTACTTCATAATACAATAGCACAAGATATAAGAGAACGACCTCTAAATGAGTCGTTTGAAAGTTAATCTCGTTGATTCAATTGACATTTAAAAAGTTAAAACATTTGTCCCAAAGTTGCATCAAAATGAAAGACTAAAATTAATACAACGAGATTGATAGTTTGAATGCAAGTATAAATCCATGAATGAAATCTTGAAAAGTTTAGACTCCAATGCATATCAAGAACGTCAAGCAACTTATTTACCTGAGAAATACATGCTTAAAAGTGTCAACATAAAGTTGGTGTGTTCATAGGTTTAGTTAAGTATAAATGTTGGACCGCAAGATTTTAAAGTATGTATTGCATGGTATACAATATCCAGAGAAGTAAGTATTGCACGGTATACAATATCCAGAAATGTAAGTATTGCATGGTATACAATATCCAAAGAAGTAAGTATTGCATAGTATATAATATCCAAAGAAGTAAGTATTGCATGGTATATAATATCCAGAGTAGTAATTACGATTGCGCTAAGCTCATGACACCGAGGCTACGACAGTATAAGTATGCCAGTCAATTTCAGATAATCCAAGTAAGTGCTCAAGTGAATCCGACATGGTATACGCCCGTTGGCCTTGTTGGCACAAATCCTGGACGGGGATGTCAATCCCAATAGATCTATTTATAATACACGTGCTTATACAAAGTAATTAACGGCTCATGATAATTCGGGCAATACAGAATTATTGTTACTTAGGCTAATCCGTAATCATTTGAATGAAAGTAAAGTACTTACGTCCATAAGTAAAAACAAGCAATGTGTCTCACCTCGAGATTTAAAAAGTAATTGTAAACAAGTTTATAAACGAGTATGTAAACGAGTTATGAAAACGAGTATGTAAATGAGTTATGAAAACGAGTATGTAAACGAGTTATGAAAACGAGTATGTAAACGAATATGTGAACGAGTTTGTAAATGAGCATGTATTCTCCCCCAAAATATTTAAAAAGAAGTAAAACAAGGGCCATGAAACTCACCTTAAGTGATGGAATTGATTTTAGAAAATCAACAAGGAATGTTGTCACAAAGGACCGGTATGCAACCTATTTAATTATAGGTCGATTTAGAATAACGTATGTAAATATAAAACAATGCATTATATTTTACCTTTTTATATCACCACCTAATAGTTTTTGACTTAGCTTATAAATCAAAATAATGATCTCGATAAGTTTACCACTTTTATTATTTTTACAATGACAAAATATATATAATCTGGTTAATTAATAAAATAATATTTATAAAGTTTAAAACGCGTATAAATATTATATAAGTGATGCAATAATATTTTCTAAGGTTTTTATAGTCCAAAGGACCCTAAAACGTCCAAAAACCTAATTTTACTATTCATGTCAGGAACATACATTTGCAAATAGTGTGCAGAAATTTTTATGTCATTATCCGAAAAATAGTCCAAGTTTGATTAAGAATTACTCTTACGTCTTACACTTTCGGGCTTCTAAACTTGCATCACTTATCCGAAAAATTATTCTGAACAAGTTTTTAGTTTTATACTTAAGCCGGTTCGGACTTGAAAATGGTTAAAAATACGAAATATAAATCTGCCAGATTATGCCGAAAAACTGTTTTTGTCGGTATTGTTTCAAATCTCGTTTTGACCACAACTTCTTCGTTTTAGATCCGTTTTTCGAGTTCTTTATGTATACGGATCCGTATTAAGATGAACTAATATATTTTTATGGTTTTAACTCGCCGAAAAGTCCCTAACCTACTGTTTGAAACAGGCTGTTACAAAGGGTTTTTATACACTTTAAAACTATAGTTTTTACCTCATTTTCACACAACAACATCCTCTAATCTAACTAATTCAACCTCTTCAATAATCAACACATCCAAACTAACCTAATCCTATCCAACACTTCTCAATAAGAATAAAACATGAAATAATTTATAAAACTATGCTAACTAGTTTATAAATAACAAACTTGATAACATGCTTAATAATCATATAAGTAATTGTTGTTCTTGATTTCTTGGTAAACATTTATAAAAGTCTACTAGTTGGTGATATAACTTAATAATATTGAGGTTCAAGCATATAAATATATTATGCAAGTATAGAAACATGTATAAACATAATCGAAATATATGAAAATCAAAAGAGTAAAAAGAGTATGCTTACAAAGTTTAAAAACACAAAAGAAACATAGGCTTTGATTTTTAACCCAAGAACTTAACAAATACCCCAACTTGATTAATGAAACCCTAACTTAATTATTGAAACCCAAGCTTGAAATCACCTTGAAACACCTTAGATATTAACCATGAACACACTTGTATGCTTGCAATATCAAGAAAATGGAAAACAAATGAGATTCTAGTTATGGTTTTTAAGCCGTGGGCTTATGAAGAGAAAGAGAGTTTTAATTGATCTTGGTGAATGGAATGAGGATACAAGTGTAGTGTTCTAGTTATACAAGGCTTGCAAAAATATCTAGGAACATAATCAACGAAGATGGTAAGGTATGTAAGTGATTGAAGAGGGGGAGGGTGTGGGTTTGTGTAAGAAAGTATGGAAATATTACTTGTTGTAAGGCTAGTGCATGAGATTAGGTAGTTGGTATTTTGCATGTGCTAGTTTATAAAAGTCTTGGTAATTTGTAGTAAAATGATATATTGTTTTTTGTATGATATAGGTGGCCGGTTGGGTTGTCTTTAGAGGGAGGAAAATGTTTAATTTTTTATAAGGTATAAATATTGTGGGTATTGGTAAATGTGGTATAGTTTACATGCATGCATGAAAGTCCATAACGCGAAACGTAAGCGTTTTACGTAACGTATAAAAATAAAATACGAAAAGTTATAAATTATCTTCGTAATAATTATATAGCACTTGTTTGACGTAAACTTTTATTTGTTTAATGCCAGTTTACGTTAATTGTTGATTTTTGGTTTACGCGATTTAACTTAAAGGTTGAAATTAAAAGTAAACACGTAAAAGTTCAAAGTAAATAGTTTTAAGTTTATTGACGTAAAATGACCTGAAATTGTGGGTTGTCACACCAAGTACGACCCTCTCTTTCTCTCTTAAGCCTACGCCTCATTTAGGGGTTATCGGTAAAAATTCCACTCCCTTGTCAAGGGAGTGTGTGTTGTTATTTCTCTTATCTCCACATTTACACTCTCTCTCTCTACATTTGTGGCGAAATAATAACATTTCTTCTTTCTCTCTTCTAGTGCTTATTGGTTTACTTATTGTGGGTAGCTTATTGGTTAGTGTAAAAGTGAGTATAACAATTGGTATCAATCGCCACCGGGATGATTTAGTGTGAGTTTTTGTGTGTGTACTTTGGTTCGAAAACTTTTGTGGTGAGATAAGTGGTAAAACTTGCTTTTTGCGTTAAAAAATCATTCTTCTTGCTAGTTATCTTTACCTTTTAGGATTTAAGGATGAATTAGTGTTTTAGATAAAAGATAACACAAAATGTTAGAACTTTATTGATTTTATAAAAGTTTTATCATTTTTTTTGTGTTTTTTTAATCCTAGTATATTTTACACTTGATCTTTGACTTTTAATGTGTTAAAACCTTAAAGTTCACATTTTAAGGTTCTATACATGTTATAGAAAAGGTAGGTGCAAAAAGAACAGACACAGAACGTTGTTAAACAAGTTTTAAGTGTTTTTAAGGGGTGTTTGTCTCGGCGAAACTACTTTCAAAACCGGTAGATAATTTCAAAACCGGCGAGATAACTTTACAACTTTCGGCGAGATAAGTTTTTAAAAAAAATCTGGCGACATAACTTTCAAATTACGGTGAGATAACTTTGAGATTTTCAGCGAGATGAGTTTGAAATTCACGGCGAGAAAAGTTCTTGTAGGTATGGCGAGATAAGGTCCAGCGAGATAATCCAACTCACGGTGAGATAATTTCGGAGAAATAAACACAAAGTTCACGGCGAGATAACTCGATTTGGGTTTTTGGTGATATAATTTCTTGTTACGCCGAGATAACTGTTTTCTCTGCACAGCGAGATAATAATTTCAAGTAACAAAGAGATATCATTTTATGGCCACGGCGAGATAACCACATCAAATCAACAACAGCAACTCATCATTTTATCGTCTTAAGATCCTGAGTCACTAACACTCATTTCAAATGGCTACACAACAAGACATTTTTCTTGATGGTTTCGAAAACCATCCTCCTATGCTATTAAAAGATGATTACGTACAATGGTCAAGCAGAATCATTCGTTACTATAGGAGCAAGCCAAATGGAAAACTACTTCCTAACTCTATTCCTTTAGGTCCTTACAATACAAACAAGTCCTTGAACCCGGTGATGACACTGTTACACCACCAGTACCTGACACCTACAGACTTCAAACTAACATTGAACTTTTTGAGACTAAACAAAAGCAGGTTGAGGCTGTTGATCAAGCAATACACATTCTACTCTTAGGTTTACCAACTAATGTTTATGCAGCTATGGATAGTTGTTAGACTGCAAATGAAATGTAGCATCACATTTAAAGGTTTAAAAGAGGTACTCAAATTGGGATTCATAAGAAAGGTATTCTACTTTTAGATGAACTAGAAATGTTTACATCAACTAAGGGTGAAACCGTTGTGTCATACTTCGAAAGATTCTTTGATCAATAGCTTGGACAGAAATAATCTTACACCATCCATAACTACAACTAATCTCAAGTTTCTTAATCACCTTCAACATGAATGGGCACACTTCGTCACTCGAGTTAAGCAGTCAAAGTACTTGTACGAAACATATTACAGTAAGGTATACAACTACTTGAAGCAAAACCAAGCAGATGCTAGTGAGATTTAAGCAGCAAGGATAGCTAAATCTCATGATCCGTTAGCTCTTTACTCTAGGACTCCAGTTCTACTTCCAGCTCCAGCTTCATATGCTTTACTTGCAAATTCGCCACAAACAGTTTTGTAAAACCCC
>BQNB010011538.1:0-81153 GCA_026074375.1 Tanacetum coccineum
TTTGTGTTTGAGGTGATGAAATGATATCCTAACATCCTCAACTAAGATACCCTTTTCCTTTGTCTTTAGGATCAATGGATGGAAGTGGTTTGAGTGTTGTTATAGATCTCACAGGTCTTGAAGAATATTCAACAGCTTTAAATGCCACTCCTTTTTCCTTGGCTTTCTCTTCTTTCATCTTTATCAAAGTTTGAGCCATAGTAATATCTTCATCATCAAATATACTTGTTGTTGTAGGAGGCTCAATAGCACTAACTTCAGGATCAACAGTACTAATAGTTACACCAGCAGTACTAACTGGTGCATTAGCAGTATGAACTTCTAGCCTAGCAGTATCAATATCCGTCCTAGCAATACCAACTTCTGGCCTAGCAGTACTAACTGTTCTACCTCCTTTTTCACCACTACCCTTGTCTTCAGCATCCAAATTAAGCTCCTCAATCTCATTGCTTTGCCTCCCCTCATTCACAGCTTCCTCTGTTTCTATATAGTCCATACCATGAGCTAAATCAACATCAAGATCATCAAAGGTACTATCATCCAACTTAGGTCCTGATTTGGTATTTTTCCTCCCCTGTTTAGATACAGACTCCTGCTTACCCAACTTTTTCTTCCTTGACAACCTAGACACACTCCTTAACCATGCTCTGTGGAGTGAGATGTTGGGCTTACACTTCTTTTCCAGCTTCTGGATTCTAGTCTTCAAGTTAAGAATCTCTGCTGCCTGAGCATCCTTGGAAGTTTCTAAAGCAAGAACCCTGTTTGACAAGATAGTGTAAAGAACAAGTAACTCATCTAGGTTCAAGCCACCCTCAGCTCTGTCAGATGTGTGACCACCTGAAAGAGGACTATCATGGGGTATCTGAACATGATCCCTTTGACTTCCACCAGTGCCCTCTAAGTTTTCCTTAGGGTCTTGGGTAGTGTCAGGTCTAAGTTTTCATACGGGGTTGGTCTCCTGTACTAGGTTGAGTAGGAGAGTGTATTGGTTGGGGTTCAATTAGTTATCCTGAACCTTCACCCTCATATACTACCGCTTGAGCCAACATATTAGGAAATAAAGGTGTAACATGGCCTGAAAAGTGTAGTCCTTGCTTTGCCATATTAGTGAAAACCTTTTTGGTAAGGACTGGTATTGGAAGGTTATCCAAAGGGGCAGGTAGGTTTGAAAGTTGTTTATTTAAAAACACTTGAACAAATCTTTGATACATTAAGAATTGCTTCTTAGCATCCAAGTTCCTAATCATACCCTCAAAAATCATCTTAGAAAAGATAAATTTTCTATCTGTAGCTAAGCAAATTAATGCAGATGCAATATTTGTGGGAAATTGATCCCAAGAAGTACTTTTTGAACAAAGGCAGTGAATTAGGGTATGAATTAGGTACTTCCATTATGGGGAGAAGAGAGCTTTTTGAAAAGTAAGAATTGTAAGCTCTTCCTCATACCCCATCAATTGAAGGTTTTCATAAATCTCTTGATTTGTGAGACAATCAATTCCATCCACATCATTAAATAGAAGATCTTGTCTAATAGATGCTTCAGAAATTGATACAGTCTTGCCAGCAACTTTGGCTTTAATATAACTAGCATCACTAACTGTTTTGGAAGTAGCAGTGTTCTAAAATTGTTCAATAAGGGAAGTAGAGACAGTAGGACTTACAGTAAGAGATTAGTAAATCGAGCTTCGTATAAGGAAGTCCACTATCTCATGGAATTGAGTATTCCATTGAGTTTTCTCCAAACAAGCAACCATATTATGCTTAGGACAAGATACGAGAGCAGCCATGAAGGTGTAATTGATGATCGTCGGTGATTAGAGGGAATAGGGTTTATGATATGAAAGCGTGGAAGAGAGATTAGGTGAGTAAATTGTGTGTTTGAGAACGGTGTATATAGGTTTCAAGTCAACCCAGTGGTGAAGAAACCGCAATTTTACACTTTGCATCCCTATTTCCCCTGTTTCTAACGGTAACTTAACAGTACTAAGGTTTGCTTGGCAGTACTAAGTTTTGGCCTAATAGTACTAACTTTTTGACTACCAGTATTAACCAAAATAGGTAGCACTAACTAACTTAGTACCATATGTAGCTCTCAATCCTCATTCCAAAGATCATAATGAACCTTAACATCATTTTCCAAACTATATAACAAATCAACCTGCCATTTTGCCTCCCCTGAACTAATGCAGCTATAGGTTGATCATTCCAATGTTAACAATTAAGAAATTGAATCTGCTAACATCAAAAGCTTTGGTTAAAAGATCAGTCACATTATCATCAGTGTAAATCTTAAGCACCTAGATAAGCTTTTTCTCATAAGCATCCCTAATGAAGTGGTGCCTAATCTCAATATGCTTTGTTTTGGAGTGAAACACTGGATTCTTTACAATGCAGATTGTGCTTTCATTATCAATGTAGATCTTTGTGTTCATAAAATTAAACCCATAGTCTAACAGTTGATTCTAAACCCACAATACTTACCCACAGCAGTTGGCAGTAGTAACATACTCTGCCTCTGTAGTAGAAGTAGCCACGATTGTTTATTTCTTGCACTGCCATGAGATAAGTCTCCTGCCAAGAAATTGACAACCTCTTGTTGTGGATTTCCTGTCAAGATTTGCTCCAGCATAATCACTGTCAGAATAGGCTTCCAAGTCAAATGATGACACTCTAGGATACCAAAGGCCCAGTTTGGGTTTGCCTTTTAGGTACCTAAAGATCCTCTTCACAGCATGAAGATGTGAGGTTTTTGGAGTTACCTGAAACCTAGAACAAGCACAGACTACATACATAATATCAGGCCTAGAAGCAGTCAAGTACATTAAAGAGCCAATCATGGATCTATAAAGATGTACATCCAGATCAGCAGCTTCTTCATCCTTGATCAAGGGCTTTTGGGTCTCAATTGGAGTGCTGGCAGTCTTCACACTATCAAAATCAAACTTCTTTAGGATGTCTGCAACATACTTATCCTGACTTATGAAAATACCATCTTCTTTCTGCTAGACCTGTAATCCAAGAAGGAAGGTGAGCTCTCCCATAGAACTCATCTAGAATCTGATCTTCATTAATGCCTCAAATTCATCACACCAAGACTTCTTTGTAGAACCAAAAATAATATCATCTACATAAACCTGTACCAACATGATATCATTCTTGTTCTTCTTGATAAAAAGAGTCTTGTCAATGGTTCCTCTTCTGTATCCACTCTTCAACAAGAAAGTAGATAAAGTAGCATACCAGGCTCTCGGAGCTTGGTGTAAACCATACAGAGCTTTTACAACTTTGTAGACCTTCTTAGGGAACTTAGGATCTACAAAACCTGGAGGTTGAGACACATACACCTCCTCATCAATTGTGCCATACAAGAAGGCACTCTTCATATCCATTTGATAAAGTATGAATCCTATATAAGAAGCAAAGGCCAAAAAGATCCTAATGGCTTCAATCCTAGCCACAGGAGCAAAAACCGCATCATAGTCTATCCCTTCCTCTTGTCTATATCCCTGGGAAACCGACCTTGCCGTATTTCTAACTACAACACCTCTTTCATCTTTCTTATTCCTGTAAACCCATTTTGTCCTAATTGCCTTCTTTCCAAAAGGCAAGTCAACCAGAATCCAAACTTTCTGAATCTTGAATTGCAGCAACTCTTCCTGCATAGCATCAACCTAACTTTTATCTTCAAGAGCTTGAGATATCTTCTTGGGTTCAATCTGAGAAAAGAAGCAAGCAAACAAATAGTACTGGAAATCCTTGTGATTATTTCTTCTCTGCTTTTGAATATAACTAACAAAAGCATGAGCTCCAGAACTTTTATTCACTTTGCCCCTTGTCTAAACTGCAGAGGTTGGATCTCCAAAAATTTGAGTTGTAGGATGAATGGAGAGTATCCTTGATGTGGGAATAGGACTAACATTCACAGTGGTTTCTAAATTAGTGAAGTCAGTCACTGTACCCTCATCATCATAAGATGCATTGGTAAAAATCACATCAGTTGGATTGTCATAAATATCCTTAAGAGCATGTATTTGAGAATCATCTTGGTCATTATTGGTTAGATCAAGTCCACCAGTACTAAAAACTCTTGAAGGACTGGCAGTATTAATTGGTGTGCTAACAGTATCAACTGTGTTAGTACTGGTAGCTCTAGCAGCTTCTGCTTGAAGAACCAAATCCTCAGTACATTGAGCAAACTCCTTTCTAAAAGCTTTAGCTACATCACTAGCCTCCTTTTCTTATCTTTTAAGCCTTTCAAGCTCTTCCAAAAAGACTTGATCGTCCTAATCTTTTGGCTCCTCATTTGTATTTGGACCAGTATCCCCATTAGGCTTTTCATCTCCATTCTTTGCTTCTAAGCTCTTGACTGTTGAAGTATAAGAAGACCATAATTGCAGTACAAAGTATTCTTGAGCAGGTTCAGCTTCCATTTCAGAGTTTACTGCATCAATATTATCTTGTGTACTTGTACTATGATTAGCTTCTTTTAGACCAGCAGTTTTGTTAGCTTTATTTTCTGCAGTAACAGGCTAATAATTCATGGAATCAGTTAAATAATCAAGATCAAACAACCAATTTGCTCCTTTCCCTGCAACATTAGGTTTATTTTCTAAAAAGTTTATATGCAGGTTTTCTTCAACCCTTTTGGTTTCTAAATTGTATACCCTAAAAGCCTTGCTATTTAGAGAATACCCAATTAAAAACCCTTCATCAGACTTTTCTTCAAACTTGCCCAGGTGGTCAATGGTATTCAAGATGGTCACATGGCACCCAAAAGGTCTTATATAGATTATGATTGTTATTTTACCAGTTATAAGTTCATAAGGTGTCTTGTTTTGAGGCTTGGTCACTAACACCCTATTAAGGACATAGCAAGCAGTACTAACTGCTTTAGCCCAAAAAGTGTTAGGTAAGAATGAATATGCTAGCATTGTTCTAGCA
The DNA here is from genome assembly GCA_026074375.1 of Tanacetum coccineum. Classification (NCBI taxonomy): domain Eukaryota; kingdom Viridiplantae; phylum Streptophyta; class Magnoliopsida; order Asterales; family Asteraceae; genus Tanacetum; species Tanacetum coccineum. The sequence goes on from BQNB010011538.1 coordinate 4,942, forward strand.
GCCTCAATTAGGATTTTGTTCTTACTCTCAGCAACTCCATTTTGTTGTGGAGTTTTGGCATTACTGTATTCCCTCTTGATCCCTTTTGACCCACAGAATTCAATAATGTCCTTGTTCTTGAATTCTGTACCATTATCACATCTAATAGTTTTAACCTTTTGACTTAATTGGTTCTCAATTTGTCTTATAAAGTTCTTAAGAATGCCACTAGTTTCATCCTTAGTTCTTAAAAAGAACACCTAACTAAACCTGCTAAAATCATCAGTGATAACAAGGCAATAAGTCTTATGGTTTATGCTCCTTACAGATGTGGGTCCAAATAAGTCCATATGTAAAAGCTGTAAGGGCTGACTAATAGAGCTTACTACTTTGGCCTTACAGGAGGCCTTGTGTTGCTTTCCTTTCTGACAAGCAACACAGGTGTGGTCATTTTGAAAAATCTTTGAAGGTAAACCTCTTACAAGGTTTCCCTTCACAAGTTTGTTTAAGTTTTTAAAGTTAACATGACCCAACCTCCTATGCCATTTGTTAGATTCATCAACTGTGGCCTTTGCAATCAAACAAGCTAAACCTCCAGTAGGAACAATGTTCTCTAGGTTGAAACTATACATATTGTTTTGTCTGTGGACTCTAAGTAATACATGATTTTCATCAGGCAACTTAAAGTCAGGAGACAGCACAAGACATTCAGAGTCAGTGAAGAGAACCTTGTTCTTCTTGTCACACATTTGTGACACAGAAAAGAGATTAAATTGCTTTAGTTCTTTCACAAAGTACACATCCTCAAAATCTAACTTTCTCGTTATTATTTTACCTTTACCAGTTATTTGACCTTTACTTCCTCCAAAATCAACAGGGCTACCATTATAGTCTTGATATTAAACAAGGTAGGCTTTATTCCCAGTCATGTGTCTGGAACATCCACTATCAACAATTCCTTTGTTCTTTAACGCTTTTTGTGGATCATCTTGCACATCAAATAAGAGAAATTAGTTTCTCTTAAGGACCCAAGCCATTCCTGACTTGGGTTTGCCTAGTGGATCTTTAGAATTGACATTTTTACTAGAGTTTGATCCACTATTGTATTTGGAGACTTTGTTCAAGTAATGTCTTTTGGATCTTCAATTACAACTCGTTGAGGCCTTAATAGCAGTTTCCCTATTGCCCCAACAGCACTAACTGTTTTATCCCTAGTAGTATTTACTTTATGATTTGCAAAATTTGCTTTTGGTGCTGTTGTTCTATTAGATGGCTTTCTAATAGGTGAATGAGACTTATAAAAGTTACTTCTTGGTCTGATTTTATTTATAATGGGTCTAGTAGTATTAATTTTTCTAGCAGTACTAGTTGCTGCTGCTTGCCTAGAAAGATTTTGTCTTGCAGTATTAACTGGAAATATGCCAGTTTTAGTTAGTACTGCTTTTGGAACAAACTTGTTTTGATGATTCAATCTTTGCACATTGTTCCACACTGGTGTATTCTCCCATTGACCAATACCTTTACCCGTCTTTTTGTTCAATTTGACCTGTTTAGCCATTCTTTTCTTATGAAAGTCACAATCTCTAATAAGATGACTAAAGCTACCACATACAAAGCATGCCTTTTTAGTGAAACCATATCCCAAACCCAGCTTTTTGTACATTAACCATTCCAGTCTCTCTTGTCAGCTTTAGGACTTGGACTATATGTGTTTTGTTCTTTAACAGTTTCCCTAGGAGTTTTTACGTGCTTAACAGTATTAACAAAAGCAAAACTAGGTTTTCCTATTTTTTTGAAGGTTTAATCATATATTCATCATCACTGTCTGACTCATACTCCTCAATGATAGGAGCATCAGACCAAACTTTATGTTTACTGACAGCTTTGGGTTCATTTACAACTGGTTTAGGCACAAATTCAAGTATTTCTACACTAGAATTTGATTCACAAGAGACATAATCACTGGTATTAGCAACAGATTCACTAGTTTTAGACTGTTTTAGACCATATTTAAAATTTAACTCATCTATTCTAAAATCAGATTTAGGAGGCATGTAGATCCCTGTCATTAGAGGGGGAACTGCATGTATTCCTTCAACTTTTGCAAATCTATCATACACATGACTATCTTCTACATCACTAGACCTACTGTCAAATACACTTTCAAGAACTTCATTTTCATAACTTAAAACATCTTCATGTATTTGATCTCCATACCCAAGCCCAGATTTGTCCTTAGTACTCATCTGACTATTTAGCAGTTTGCTAAGACCTTTAGAAGAACTTTGAAAATTTTCAAGTTTAGATTTTAATTCTTCCTTTTCTTTTACAGCTTCTTCTAATAGTTTCTTATGATATGTGAGCACATTAGTTTTATCATCTAAATCAATTTTCATAAAACTAATTTTTTTTCTTCATAAACTGGTTGATTTTGTTAATGACAAACTAATTGAGCTTCTACCTTTTTTAAAGCTTGAGTATGGGCTTGAATTTCTATACTAGCATCACCAAGTTGTTCCCTTTGTTCATCATATAGTTTCTTAAGCTTAGCATAAAATTCCTCACATTCTTTTAAACAAGATGTTACCTCAGTGTTTGATCTTGAATTGTTGTAAGCCATCAAAGCAAAGTTCTCTTTCTCATCTTCTGCATGACCAATCCAATCAACACCATCCCCATCAATAGTTACTATAGCTTTAGGTTCCTCCTATTTTCCAGGTCTCCTCCCATTGTCTTTTGCTTTATATCCAGTGTTCCCTACATCTCTTCTTCTGCTTTCTTGATTTCCTTTTGATCTTCACTCTCTAGCAAAGTGTCCTGTGTTATGGCAATTGAAACACTCAACCTTGGTCTTGTCAAAGCCAACTGGTTCCTTGGCGTCAAACTGCAGCTTTCTCCCTGTATTTTTGTAAAACTTTTTCAATCTCATGGAAATCATGGCTACTTGCCATTTCAAATCCATCTCTTCTAGATAAAACTCATCAACCTGTTCAAGATCCTCATGATCCAATTGTGGACCACTTGATTGATTAGCAAAGAAAGAGTACTTGAGTTCATCAGTGTATGATGAAGATCCTTCCTTTTGTGAGTTATGGCCAAAAGAAGTAAAAACACCATAAGTAGTACTAACATCATTAGTACTGCTAGTACTTTCAGAAGAAACCAACGCCACATTATGTGTGCTGGAAGATGATGCAATAGAGCCTTTAACATCAGACTCAAAGACTCTAGGATTATTATAGAGATCATCAAAACTAAGAGTATCTACTCCTGGCTTGGTCCTCATTGACAAGGATACTTGGGACCAGGAAGCAGGTAAAGACCTAAGAAACATCTGATTGGCATCTTCAGTGGAGACACCTGCACCATGAATCTCAAGTTGACTCAAAAGACTCTAAAACCTGTCATAACGTTTGTGCAGTCCTTCTGAGTTGGATACAGAAAAGGTTTTAAATTGTTACTTGAGAATGTATTTCTGCATCTTCTTAGATTCATCATTGCCACCAAATCCGGATTTGAAAGCTTCTCACATCTCTTTAGCATCAGTCATTTTGTGAAATTTTGCTAAATGGTCTTCTGGTATAGACATAAGCAAGGTAGTCCTTGCTTTTCTTTCTCTTTCTCTAGCCAAAATCTCTTCAGCAATTTTAGGAGGCAAAACCCTTATTTGTCCATTTGTATCTGTTGAGACTTGTACTGGACCATTTCCCTTTGTACGACTTCCCATATAGGATAGTCTGTATGCCCCAAGTAATGTTCCATTTTCATGGCCCATATGTTATACTCACCTTTCTTTAGAATACGGAGTTTAATGGTTGACAGAGTGTGAGGGGCTTGTTGTGTAGGTATAACTGGTGGTGGTGGATTATCATCATGAAATTCATCTTCTCCTATCATTGAATAGATCTGAAAGGTAAAGGTTTATAACAGATCTGTTTTGATTCTTCTTACTCAGAGTTTCTCAACAAGCTCTGATACCACTTGTTGATCCCAGTCTGAATAGATCTTTCTAGCCTGTTAAGGGTGGTAGCCAATCTGGATAGATCCAAACTAACTACAAGAGAAACAATGACTATGAACAATATAAGTTATGCGGAAACTAACTTATACTGCTAAGAAGAACAATGAATAAAACAGAACTTTGATTACTATTAATCTGCTAGGTTACAGAATACTAACTATAAATGTTTGTGAAACTTGTATATCTAACTAGTGCCGTAGGGTTCCTTTTATACACCAAGGAAACCCTAATGGGCTTACAAAACGCGTTAAGTGATCATGCATATCTATTCCTAATATATCTCATGCATATCACTTAAGCAGTACTATCTATATATGCTAGCAGTACTAACTTACTACTAACAGTACTAACTCTACTACCAGTACTAACATATATACTGGCAGTACTAACTAACTAATACTAACAGTACTAACTCAGGAAAACATAATTCCTAACAATCCTCCCCTAAACATGATGTTCACTTGTTAACCTTCATGTTTCTTCAGTTTGAGCTTCTTGAACACCTGGAGGATGTATCCAAACACACTGCTTACTCTTTAATCTTTTCTTTGATGAACTTGAGCTCTTTTGTTACTTTGTAATCTTGAAATTCTTTAGCTTCTAGTCTTTGTCATCATCACAGCATCTCAGCAACTCAGCAACACCAACTAAGTTGGCCTTGTAGTTTTTGGCAAACTACCAGCCATAAACGGATTTGATGTTTCTTTACCAGTAGCCGTTTGCTCTGGAATAGCCAATGCTTCATTGTAACAACATGGTGCATTGATAACCATATAGTTTTGAGTAAACTATCAACTATCAACGGATTTGAGAAGTCTTTACCAAGAGCCGTTTGCTTTGGACTAGCCAACTCTTTACTGTGAAGCATGGTGAGTTGAGAACCATATAATTTTTGGCAAACTATCAGCCATTAATGGATTTAAGAAGTCTTTACCAGAAGTCGTTTGCTCTGGACTAGCCAGTTCTTGATGTCTGTTAGACATGGTGAACAGATGACCATTTGTTGTGTGGTGATGAAACCAACACTTAAAGATCCTTCTCTCCTTCATCATGGCTTCTAGATTCATCAATCTGCTTTTGAATGAATTTAAGCAGATCATAAGCACTATCACTTGCAGACTCAGCTATCAACTTTAAAGACATCATCCTATTAAGTGTTTCTTTTGTGAGTGGATATTTCCTCTCTGCAAGCATATGAATCTCAGTACTATCTTCCAGTGTCAAAGTATGAACCCTAAAATTCTCATAGAAATTCCAGCTCTTAAGATTCCATCTTTCTTGATTCTGCCAGAGTTTATCTTCTGTATTTGCATCAAACATTTTCCTTAAATCTCCCCAAAGAACTAGATCAACACCTTCTGGAGTAATTGTTTCAAACCTCTGCATCACTAGGTTATATAACTCCACAAGATCTAGCCTATCAAACCTTGTCACTATTTCAGAAAAGGTATTAATCCATCTAGAGCTTCCATCAGATCTAAAGATCTTGTAGTAGATACCCTCTGCTCCATGTGTGTCATAATGATAGAACTTTGATTCCCAGTTAATAATTAGAAATCTCTTCTCCAGGACTTCATAATCTATTATTCCTTCTTTATCTGGAACTATTTTCAGAAAAGTCTTTAGAATGCCTTCCTTCTTCTTCAAGATCAATCTGCTTTATTGCATTCTAAGACTTCTTTGTTGCTTTCATCTTAGTCATTCTGCCTGGTCTTTTTCTGGTACTCTCTTTATTTCCTTCTTGCTTAACTTCAACTTTAGTACTGTCAGGTTCTTTAAGAACCTTTTCCTCATGTACACCAGCTACCTTCTTATTCATCTTTTGAATCAATCTTTCATTCTCCTCAGACCCAATAGGAACAAAATCTGTAATTCTTTCCTGTTCCTTGATGTATAATACTTGAATCTCTTTAAGAGTCTTTTTGTTCAGCTGAGTATGTTTATATCTACCTGTATGTTTAAGGTAGGTCATCATTAGGCTTCTTATTTGAGATTTTGTTGGAGGTTTATTCCTGATTGTAGCTGCTCTTTCTTCAGCCAACGGCTTCTTCCTATTTTCAAAATACCCTGCAAGTAACTTGGCTCTTTCATCCACATTATACTTTTCCTATTCTTCTTGAGTCCATCTGATAGCTAATTCATGATCAGCATCTATTCTTGCTTGAACTTCATCATACAAATTTGCAATGTAGTTCAAAGATGCTTGTTCTTGTCTTTGTCTCTCCAATCTAGCTTCTTCATCAAGTTTTACTTGAACCTTTAATGCTATTTCAGCATCTCTCTCAATTTGTACTTTACCTTGATCCTTTGATTTTACTTTTACTGGTTCAGGTTCTTCCTCAAGAACCCCTTTGCCTTTGTCTTTAGGATCAATAATTGGAAGTGGCTTCAAGGTTAAAACTGATATTGCAGGTTTTTCAGCGTCTTTCTTTTCTTTGATTTCAACTCCTTTAAGCTTTGCCTTATCACTTAACATTACTAGAGCATCAGCAAGAAAAATATCTTCATCTTTAAAGATACTTGTTGTAGTAGGAGGAGTCATTGGAGTAGCAGTACTAACTTCTGGTCTGCTGGCAGTACTAATGTTAAAAATAGTACTAACTCCTATATTACCAGTAGCATTAACTGGTTCTTCATTGCCTAGCAGTATCAACTTTGGCCCTAGCAGTACAAACTGTGCTACCTCCCTTTTCACCAACTACCCTTGTCTTCAGCAATTACTTCAGTATCAACATCCAAATTAAGCTCCTCAGCCTCATTGCTTTGCTTCCCCTCATTCACAACTTCCTCTGTTTCCATGTAGTCCATACCATGAGCTAAATCAGCATCAAGATCATCAAAGATATCCAAAGTTGGTTTTGATTTGGCATTTTTCCTCCCCTGTTTGGATACAGACTCCTTCTTTCCCAATCTTTTCTTCATAGATAACCTTTGCACACTCTTTAACCATACTCTGTGGTGTGAGATGCTAGGCTTACACTTCTTCTCCAGCTTTCTTAATTCGTTTCTTCAATTTAAAGATCTTTAACAAGCTAAGCATTTTAGCTTTTTGTAGATCAAGAACCTGTTGAGACAACAAAGTACAAGTGTTATGTAAAACCTGTAGGTTCAGTCCACCCTCAGCTCTTTCAGATGTGTTACCACCTGAATGAGGTCTATCATTAGATGACTGAACCTGATCCCCTTTACTCCTATCAGTACCCTCTAAAGAGTCTCTAGGGACTTGGGTAGTGTCAGGTCTATATGATGATTCAGTCACAAGGGGGTTAGTCTCTGTACTAGGTTGAGTAGGAGAGGGTGTTGGTTGGGGTTCAGTTGGTTGTGCTGAACCTTCACCCTCATCTACTACTGCTTGAGCCAACATATTAGGAAATAAAGGTGTAACATGGCCTGAAAAGTGTAGTCCTTGCTTTGCCATATTAGTGAAAACCTTTTTGGTAAGGACTGGTATTGGAAGGTTATCCAAAGGGGCAGGTAGGTTTGAAAGTTGGTTATTTAAAAACACTTGAACAAATCTTGGATACATTAAGAATTGCTTCTTAGCATCCAAGTTCCTAATCATACCCTCAAAAATCATCTTAGAAAAATTAAATTTTCTATCTGTAGCTAAGCAAATCAGTGCAGATGCAATATTTGTGGGAAATTGATCCCAAGAAGTACTTTTTGAACTAAGGCAGTGAATTAGGGTATGAATTAGGTACTTCCATTGTGGGGAGAAGAGAGCTTTTTGAAAAGTAAGAATTGTAAGATCTCCCTCATACCCCATCAATTGAAGGTTTTCATAAATCTCTTGATTTGTGAGACAATCAATTCCATCCACATCATTAAATAGAAGATCTCGTCTAATAGATGCTTCAGAAATTGATACAGTCTTGCCAGCAACTTTGGCTTTAATGTAACTAACATCATTGACTGTTTTGGAAGTAGCAGTGTTCCAAAACTGTTCAATAAGGGAAGTAGAGACAGTAGGACTTACAGTGAGAGAGTAGTAAATCGAGCTTCGTGTAAGGAAGTCCACTATCTCATGGAATTGAGCATTCTGTTCAGTTTTCTCCAAACAAGCAACCATATTATGCTTAGGGCAAGATACGAGAGCAGCCATGGAGGTGTAATTGATAATCGTCGATGATTAGAGGGATTATGGTTTGTGATATGAGAGCGTGGGAGAGAGATTAGGTGAGTAAATTGTGTGTTTAAGAATGGTTTATATAGGTTTCAAGTATACCTAGTGGCGAAGAAACTGCAATTTTACACTTTGCATCCCTATCTCCCCTATTTCTAACAGTAACTTAACAGTACAAAGGTTTTCTTGGCAGTACTAAGTTTTGGCCTAGTAGTACTAACTTTTTGCCTACCAGTATTAACCAAAACAGGAAGCACTAACTAACTTAGTACCATATGTAGCTCTCAATCCTCATCCCAAAAAACATAATGAACCTTAACATCATTTTCCAAACTTTACAACAAATCAACCTGCCATTTTGCCTCCCCTAAACTAATACAACTATAGGTTGATCATTCTAATGTTAACAATTAAGAAATTGAATCTGCTAACATCAAAAGCTTTGGTTAAAAGATCAGCCACATTATCATTAGTGTGAATCTTAAGCACCTGGATAAGCTTTTTCTCATAAGCATCCCTAATGAAGTGGTGCCTAATCTCAATATGCTTTGTTTTGGAGTGAAACACTGGATTCTTTACAATGCAGATTGTGCTTTCATTGTCAATATAGATCTTTGTGTTTATAAAATTGAATCCATAGTCTAATATTTGATTCTGAATCCATAATACTTGCCCATAGCAGTTGGCAGCAGCAACATACTCTGCCTCTGTAGTAGAAGTAGCCACAATTGTTTGTTTCTTGCATTGCCATAAGATAAGTCTCATGCCAAGAAATTGACAACCTCCTGTTGTGGATTTCCTGTCAAGATTTGCTCCAGCATAATCACTGTCAGAATAGGCTTCCATGTCAAATGATGACACTCTAGGATACCAAAGGCCCAGTTTGGGTTTGTCTTTAAGGTACCTAAAGATCCTCTTCACAGCATAAAGATGTGAGGTTTTTGGAGTTACCTAAAACCTAGAACAAGCACAGACTGCATACATAATATCAGGCCTAGAAGCAGTCAAGTACATTAAAGAGCCAATCATGGATCTATAAAGATGTACATCCACATCAGCAGCTTCTTCATCCTTGATCAAGGGCTTCTGGGTCTCAATTGGAGTGCTGGCAGTCTTCACACTATCAAAATTAAACTTCTTCAGGATCTCTGCAACATACTTATCCTGACTTATGAAAATACCATCTTCTTTCTGCTAGACCTGTAATCTAAGAAAGAAGGTGAGCTCTCCTATAGAACTTATTTGGAATTTGCTCTTCATCAATGCCTCAAATTCATCACACCAAGACTTCTTTGTAGAACCAAAAATAATATCATCTACATAAACCTGCACTAACATGATATCATTCCTGTCCTTCTTGATGAAAAGAGTCTTGTCAATGGTTCCTCTTCTGTATCCACTCTTCAACAAGAAAGTAGATAAAGTAGCATACCAGGCTTTGGGAGCTTTGTGTAAACCATACAAAGCTTTTACAACTTTGTAGACCTTCTTAGGGAACTTAGGATCTACAAAACCTAGAGGTTAAGACACATACACCTCTTCATCAATTATACCATACAATAAGGCACTCTTCACATCCATTTGATGAACTATGAATCCCATATAAGAAGCAAAGGCTAAAAAGATCCTGATGGCTTCAATCCTAGCCACAAGAGAAAAAACCTCATCATAGTCTATCCCTTCCTCTTGTCGATATCCCTGGGCAACCAACCTTGCCTTATTTGTAACTACAACACCTCTTTCATCCTTCTTATTCCTGTAAACCCATTTTGTCCCAATTGCCTTCTTCCCAAAAGGCAAGTCAATCAGAATCCAAACTTTATGAATCTTGAATTGCAGGAGCTCTTCCTGCATAGCATCAACCCAACTTTCATCTTTAAGAGCTTGAGATATCTTCTGGGGTTCAATCTGAGAAAAGAAGCAAGCAAACAAACAGTGCTGGAAATCCTTGTGATTATTTCTTCTCTGCTTTTGAATATAGCTAACAAAAGCATGAGCTCCAGAACTTTTGTTCACTTTGCTCCTTGTCTGAACTGCTGAAGTTGGATCTCCAAGAATTTGAGTTGTAGGGTGAATGGAGTGTATCCTTGATGAGGGTATAGGACTAACATTCATAGTGGTTTTTAAATTAGTGAAGTCAACCACTACACCCTCTTCATCATAAGATGCATTGGTAAAAATCTCATCACTTGGATTGTCAAAAATCTCCTCAAGAGCAGGTATTTGAGAATCATCTTGGTCATTGTTGGTTAGATCAGGTCTACCAACAATAATCCACCAGCACTAAAAACTCTTCTGAAGGACTGCAATATCAAAATTGGTGTGCTAACAGTAATAACTGTGTTAGTACTGGTAGCTCTAGCAGCTCCTGCTTGAAGAAAGAATCCTCAGCTACTATTAATGGGCAAAACTACCTATCAGAAAGCTCTTCGAGCTGCATCATTAGCCTCATTTTCTTGTCTTTTAAGCCTTTTAAGCTCCTCCAAAAAGGCTTGATCTTCCTGATATTTTGGCTCCTCGTTTGTCTTTGGACCATAATCCACATTAGGCGTTTCACCTCTATTCTTTGCTTCTGAGCTCTTGACTGTTGAAGTATAAGAAGACTATAATAGCAGTACAAAATATCCTTGAGTAGATTCAGCTTCCATTTCAGAGTTTCCTGCATCAATATTATCTTGTGTACATGTACTATGATTAGCTTCTTTTGGACCTGCAGTTTTGTTAGCTTTATTTTCTGCAGTAACAGGCTGATAGTTCATTGAATCAATTAAATAATCAAGATCAAATAGCCAATTAGGTCCTTTCCCTGCAACATTGGGTTTATTTTCTAAAAAGTTTATATGCAGGTTTTCTTCAACCCTCTTGGTTTCTAAATTGTATAGACCCTAAAAGCCTGCTATTAAGAGAAAACCCAACATAAACCTTCATCAAACTTTTTTCTAAACTTGCCTAGTGGTCAATGGTATTTTCAAGATGTCACATGGCACCCAAAAGTCTTATATAGCTTATGATTGTATTTTACCAATTATATAGTTCATAAGGAAGTCTTTTTTGAGGCTTGGTCCACTAACAGCCCTATAAAGGACATAGGCAAGCAGTACAACTACTTCAGCCAAAAAGTGTTAGGTAAAAATAAATTTTTTAACTATGTTTCTAGCACCACAATTATGGGTCATGTTCTTCCTCTCAGTAACTCTATTTTGTTGTGGAGTTCTGGCATTACTGTATTCCCTCTTGATCCCTTTTGACCCACAGTATTCAATAATGTCCCTGTTCTTGAATTTTGTACCATTATCACATCTGATAGTTTTAACTTTTTGATTTAATTGGTTCTTTATTTGTCTTATAAAGTCCTTAAGAATGCCACTAGTTTCATCCTTAGTTCTTAAAAAGAACACCTACTATAACCTCTAAAAAATCATCAGAGATAACAAGGCAATAAGATCCTTATGTTTATGCTCCTTAAAGATGTGGGTCCAAATAAGTCCATATGTAAAAGCTGTAAGGGCAGACTAATAGAGTCTCCCTATTTGGCCTACAAGAGGGCTTGTGTTGACTTTCCTTTCTGACAGCAAGATTAGGTGTGGTCATTTGAAAAAATAGTTTGAAGGTAAACTCTTAAAGGTTCCCTTCCAAGTTTGTTTAAAATTTTAAAATTTACATGACCCAGCCTTCTATGCCATTTGTTAGATTCATCAACTGTGGCCTTTGCAATCAAACAAGCTAAACCTCCAATAGGAACAATGGTCTCTAGGTTGAAACTATACATATTGTTTTGTCTGGGGACTCTAAGTAATACTTGATTTATTTATCAGCAACTAAGGGGTCAGGAGCAACAAGACATTCAGTAGCCCCAAGTTTTTTTGGTGGAAAAGAACTTTGTTCTTCTTGTCACACATTAGTGACACAGAACTAAGATTAAATTGCATTAGTTCTTTTCACAAAGTACACATCCTCAAAATCTAAAGTCCAGTGATTATTTACACTTTAACCAGTTAGTTGACCTTTACTTTCCTCCAAAAGCAACAGGGCCACAATAAAGTCTTGATATTCAACAAGTAGGCTTTATTCCCAGTCGTTCCTACAAATCCACTACAATAATTCTTTTTCTTTAAAGCTTTTTGTGGATCATCATCACATCGAATTAAAGAAATTAGTTTCTCTAAGGACCCAAGCCCGCCATTGCTAACTTGGTCTCCCTAGTGGATCATCAAAAATAACATTTTTACTAAGGTTTGATCCACTATTGTATTTGTAAGACTTTGTTCTAGTAGTGCCTTTGGATCTTCCAATTACAACCTGCTGATGTTTTAACAGGCAGTTTCCCTAGTACCCCCACAACACAAACTGTTTGTCCCCAACAATATTTACTTATGATGTTAGCAAAATTGCTTTTGTGCTGTTGTTCTATTAGATGGCCTTCTAATAGGTGAATGAGACTTATAAAAGTTATTTCTTGGTCTGATTTCATTTACAATGGGTCTAGCAGTATTAACTTTCCTAGCAGTACTAGTTGCTGCTGCTTGACTAGAAAGATTTTGTCTAGCAGTATTAACTGGAAATATGCCAGTTTTAGTTAGTACTGCTTTTGGAACAAACTTGTTTTGATGATTCAATCTTGCAGCATTGTTCCACACTGACTAATTCTCCCCATGGACCATACCTTACCCTTCGTTTGTTCAATCAATCTCTTTTAGCCATTCTTTTCTCATAGAAGTCACAATCTCTAATAAGATGGCTAAAGCTACCACATACAAAGCATTCATTTTTAGTGAAACCATATCCCAAACCCAGCTTTTTCGACATTAAACCATTCCAGTCTCTCTTGTCAGCTTTAGGACTTGGACTACATGTGTTTTGTTCTTTAACAATTTCCCTAGGAGTTTTTTACAAAGCTTAGCAGTATCAAAGAAAACGAGATTTATTTCTTGTTCTTTGAAGGTTTAATCACATATTCATCATCATTATCTGAATCATACTCCTCAATGATAGGAGAATCAGACCAAACTTTAGGTTTACTAACAGCTTTGGGTTCAGTTTACACTGGCTAAGTACAGAATCAATGTTTCAACTACTAAAATTTTGATTCACAAGAGACAAAACACTGGTATTAGCACAGATTCACCTAGTTTTAGACTATTTTTGGACCAAAAGTAAAAAATTGACTCATCGATTCCAAAAATCATATTTAGGAGGCATGATAATCCTTGTCATTAGAGGGTGAACTGCATGCATTTCCTTCAACTTTTGCAAATCTAGTCATACACAGGACTATCTTTACAACCCTAGACCTACTGTCAAATAAACTGTTCATGAACTACATTTCATAACCTTTAAAACACTTTCATGTATCTGATCTCCATACCCAAGCATAGATTTTTTCTTAGCACTCATCTGACTTATTAAGCATTTAACTAAGACTTTAATAAAAAAAAAAAGAAGACATTGAAAATTTTCAAGTTTAGTTTTTAATTCTTCCTTTTCTTTTACAGCTTCTACTAATAGTTTTTTATGATATGTGAGCACATTAGTTTTGTCCTCTAAATTAATTTTTATAAGCCTAATTTTTTCTTCATAAACAAGTTGATTTTGTTGATGACAAACTAATTGAGCTTCTACCTTTTTTAAAGCTTGAGTATAGGCTTGAATTTCTATACTAGCATCACCAAGTTGTTCTCTTTGTTCATCATATAGCTTTTCTTAAAGCTTAGCAAGTACAGATTCCTCATAATCTTTTGACAGATGTTACCTCATAGATTTGAGGCCTGAATTGTTATACGCCATCAAAGCAAAGTCTCTATGCACATCTACCAGTCATACCAGTCCAATCAACACCATCCACATCAATAGTTACTAAAGCTTTAGGTTCCTCCTGTTTTCCAGGCCTCCTATTATCTTTTGCTTTATATTCAGTGTTCCCTGCATCTCTCCTTCTGCTTTCTTGATTTCCTTTTGATCTGCACTCTTTAGCAAAGTACCCTGTGTTATGGCATTTGAAGCACTCAACCTTGGTCTTGTCAAAGCCAACTGGTTCCTTGGCATCAAACTGCAGCTTTCTCCCTGTATTCTTGTAAAACTTCTTCAAAACTCATAAAATCAGTGGCTACTTGCCAATTCAAATCCATCTTACAAAATCAAACTCATCACCTATTCAAGATCCTCATAGTATCCAATTAGGACCACTTGATTGGATTTAGCAAAGAAAAGTACTTGAGTTCCATCATGTATGATAAAGATCCTTTCCTTTTGTGAGTATGGCCAGAAGAAAGAAAGAAACACCATAAAGTTAGTACAAACATCATTATACTAACAGAGTTGCTTTCAGAAGAAACAAACGCCACATTCTGTATGCTGGAAGATGATGCACTAGAGCCTTTAACATCAGACTCAAAGACTCTAAGATTATTATAGATCATCAAAACTAAGAGTATCTACTCCTGGCTTGGTCCTCATTATCAAGGATACTTGGGACCAGGAAGCAGGTAAAGACCTAAAAAACTTCTGATTGGCATCTTTCGTAGAGACACCTGCACCATGAATCTCAAGTTGACTCATAATACTCTGAAACCTGTCATAACCTTTGTGCAATCCTTCTGAGTTGGATACAGAAAAGCTTTCAAATTGTTGCTTGAGAATGTATTTATGCATCTTCTTAGATTCATCATTGCCACCAAATATGGATTTGATAGCTTCCCACATGTCTTTAGCATTAGTCATTTTGTGAAATTTTGCTAAATGGTCTTCTGGTATAGACATGAGAAGTATCCTTGCTTTCTTCTCTTTTTGTGCTAGCCAAAACTCTTCATTAGTTTTAAGGAGGCAATACCCCTTATTTGTCCATTTGTATCTAATGATACTTATGTACTGGACCATTCCCTTTTGATGTACATTCCCATATAGGATAAGTATGTAATGCCCTTAAGTGTAATAGTACTTAATTTTCAAATGGCCACCCCCCCATATGCCAAAACTCACCTTTCTTCAGAATAGCGGATTTAATGTTGACAGATTGTGAGGGCTTGTTATGTAGGTGTAACAAGTTGGCTGGTTGTGGTATTACATTATGTAGTTGATCATCCCGACCAGTTAAATAGATCTGAAAGGTAAAGGTTTATAACAGATCTGTTTGGATTATTCTTACTCAGAGTTTCTCAACACGCTCTGATACCACTTGTTGATCCCAGTCTGAATAGATCTTTCTAGCTTGTTAAGGGTGGTAGCCAATCTGGATAAATCCAAACTAACTACAAGAGAAACAATGACTATAAGATAACAATATATGTTATGCGGAAACTAACTTATACAGCTAAAATAACATGATAAAACAACAACTTTGATTACTATTAATCTGCTAGGTGTATAAGAATACTAACTATAAAATGTTTGCCAACTTTTATATCTATCTTAGTGCCGTAGTGTTCTTTTATACACCAATGAAAGCCACTAATGGAGCTAACAAACCGTTAAGTGATCATGCAAATCTATTCTTAATATAAAATCATGCATAGACTATAAGCAGTACTACCTATATAAGCTATCAGTACTAACTTACTACCAACTGTACTAACTCTACAACCAGTACTAACATAATACTGGCAGTACACAACTAACTAACACTAACAGTACTAACTTAGGAAAACATAATTCCTAACAAAAGGAATTCAAAGTCATAGACTTGAATAGGATAATTTAGTCTATCTTATCTTCCGCGTGATTCTGACTCAGTCCCAATTCAATAGGAGAGGTAGGATAACCAGGTTGTAGTGAATTAATCCTAACTTATCACAAAACTTATCTATAACCTAATACAGATTATTAACCCCTTCTTAATGAGTTCCTATCTTTTAGTATATTGAGTGATAAGTGCGGAGACCGGTTAGTTCCTACACTAGGGTCGAAGTCATAGATCCTCCCTATACCCGATGGATCCATATGGACATATAATCTAATAATGGGGCAAGCAAGTCCGAAACCGACCCATCTACAAAACCCAGGGTTACACGATAGTCAAGAAATATCTAATGAAACAATAGTCAGACAAAGAGATCAAAAATAATTAACCAAGGAATAATTAATAAATAAATGACAATGAGTAAAAATTATACATAATAATTTTATAGTAATCGCATCAACAAATTAATGCCGAGACCAAATAAATTAATAAAAATAATTACTTGAAAATCAAACCTGTCATTGTTTTGAGAATCATGTACAAATCATGCTAAATAATGCTCCCGTCTTCTAGTTGGATTCAATCAACAGGCAAAAAGGCTTACCAGCGTACCTTTTCTACTTGCTGCGTTGATAAACAAAAGGGAGAAATCCCTTTTGTCTCTTGCGTCGGCAGAGGAGAATGTTAGGAAAATATTGTAAACAGACTTAATACTGTTAGTATTAAAGTTAAGTCTGTTAGTTATAGTTATACTGATATGCTGAATAGTTAGTACTGTTAGTATAAAATTAGTCCGGTAAAGCAAGTTAAGTATGCCCACATTAAGTTTTTTTTTTAGTTAAGTCCTGGCAGTATTAAGTTAATACTGCTTGGTCTACAGTTAAGTTCGGATGTAATATTAGTAATATGTTATCACTTAGCGTTGATTTAGGAAAGAATAAGGTATTATCTCTTAACGCGTTAGGGTTCCTTAACTTATAAAGAGGAACATAGAATAGTATTGATAAATACATTAGTTTGATTTGAGTATTCACAATCAAGAGTAATATGATAATAATTTTAGTATTTTTTCTGTTCGTCTGTATAATATTGATATTCCGCGTCAATATTTTATATTTCACTTAGTCATTGTCTCGTATAGTATCTTTGGATTTATTCAAAGGACTATAAGTCATTCAAGGCTCATTCAGATCCTGTCAATAAAGACCTACAAGTGGTATCAGAGCCACTAAAGGGACTTTGCACAAGATTGAACAATAGATCAAAACCTTTTATTCCACCAAATCAAATAATCATGTCTCAACCAGCAAACGATAATTTTTTCACGTTCATGATGATGAGGAACATTCTACTTCATGATGATGCATCTTGGATGGATCTGTACCAGCAACCAACAAAGGAGATCTCATGCTAAACCACCACAAATAATCACCACAAATACTCTTTCAAACATAAACTGCCCGTCTCCAATAAAGATGATAATGATACGTGGGCGATGGAGATGAACATAATCTAGAGTATATAAATAATGAGGTCCTGGAAATTGATTCATAAGGGAACTCAAAGAAACAGTCACCAAAGGTAAGGAAGGTGTAATACAGGGGCTCTATCCCAGCCACACAGAAAGAACCGTTTGACTGATGAGAACGAAAGTGAAAGCTAAGAACACTACTGCAAATGGCTGTTCCAAAAGATCTACTCAGACGTGTACATAGCATGGATGGATGCCAAAAGATCTGGCAGCATCAAGACACGGTTTTGGTGGTAATGCGAACTCGAGAAAATGAGCAAAAAGCTGTTTAGAAACAACAGTTTGGACAATTACTATCTCGTCAAAGGAAAGCTAAGAGAAAGGGTATGAAAGGTCCCAAAAACTCCTATCACTGTTGATGCCCTTGTGAGCTGGATGTGTTAGATGAAGACGCAAATCACAAGTTTTTGAGTCCCTTCCTCCTGCGTGTGACAGTCTAGCCATGACAATGAAACACAAAAGAAAAAATAAAATAACAAAGCAAAAAAGGGGTTCGAAAAAAGTGGAAAAAACGATAAAATATTGACACACTGTCAATAGATGATTATACAAAATAAAAAATCTGAGTTCATTGAACAAGACATCTAAAAGACATCATCATCTAATCCCCCCCTTACATCTGATAATGAGTGGCTTTTTCTATCACAAGCCAAAGCCTCTTCCAGCAAGCATAAGCCAAGCCACAACTCAGGAAGTTATAGTACTTATACCACTTCCTCTTCTAAAGCAACAACAACTGCTACTCCTGGTCTTGCTGATGAAGTTATCCGATCTTTTCTAGCCACAAATGCTGATGATGTGGAATTGATACATGAAGACCTAGATCAAATTGATGATCTGGATCTGGAAGAAATGGATATAAATTGGCAGATTGCTATGACTGCCATAAAGATTAAGAAGTTCTACATATAAGACAGGCAGACGGCCAAGAGTGGATGGAAAAAATGCATGTGCATTTGCTAAGAGAAAATCGAATGTTTCAATGCCACAATACTGGGCATTTTGCCACGAGTGCAAGTTTAAAGGTTCAAAGGAAACGGTAGCATGGGGGGAGGGTGGGCCCCCGCCCGCAGGAAGCATGTAGAGGTCAGGATTTCAAGTCCAGTGCAGAACTGAAAAGGAAGGCCTTGATTGACCATTGGAGGAAGGTCAGATCATTGGGTAGAGCAGACTCAGATGAGAGAACTCAATCGCACTAATGGCTTTCACTGTAAAAAATGAATATCCATGTGCTCTAAATTATGTTAGAAATCAATATAATGCACCTCAAGCTAAGTAATGATGAACTGCAATCTGAATTTTGTGCCAGAAGCGCTAACTGCCCAAAATAGCTGTTAAGAAATTAGAATCTCAGCTTAAAGCCTCCCACAAACAGCAATCTTCCTTAAATGAAAAATTAAATTTTCAAGCTAATCAAATTTTTGAAAAAGATGAAAAGCTGAAAAAGTATAGAAGAATAGGAATGAAAGCTGTCAAGGACAAAGATGATTTACAAAAAATTGTTGATTCTTGGTTTGCATCTTCTAAAAATCTTTGGAAGCTAGTTGATTGTGGATAAGCTCAACTGATAAATAGAGTTTTAGATATGGCATACAATCATATGCTAGGATCCTAGGATATGAGAAGAGATAAAGAGGTATTTTTTGCTCTTAGGGAAACAATGCAGATAAATATGACATCCCGCTATACAGCAGATTTAAACAGATAGAGTATAAAGGTGTCCCACATCCTCTTCGGTGGTATTATCCCCAAGGGATAGGCGACATAGATGAGTTCGCTGTATATATGGTAAATATGGACCTCAAACCGTCAAATCCCTATCCTACTTTAGTCTGATGCTAGAGTTTCCACTGATACTCAACCTTCAATCCAATGACATTGAGGGAGCTAGGAGCTGTATCATAGACTCATTAAAGTCTATGATGACCCTATCATGACCATTCCGATACCTTCTAATTGAGCAAGTTTCCATTGCCACCCAAAAGACTCAACCACAAGTGCCTAAACCCAAATAGACAGTTGACCCTAGTTTTGCACAGCATGTAAAAACTCCTAGGCAACCAATTAGGACACCAGTGACTTCCTCACCTATTCCTTCAAATAACAGACAGAATTGGAATCACGAATGGAAAGGATTCAGTGCAGGATATCTTTTGAAAGAAAAACATGTTTGTGTGTTGCAAGTCTTAGTCACATTGATTAAGGACTGTGACTATTTATGAAAAAATGGTCCAGGAAAGTGCCTTTAAGAGCCTAAGGGTGGTTCATGCTGATTTTTCGTACCAAGCCACACCGGCTGGACTAACACTAACAGGGTGAATAAAGCAAATCAGTTCCTCCAGACCTGTAACAACTAAGGTACCATTAGACCAACTAGGTAGCTAGCTAGCAAAAACTAATAAAACTGTAAGGGCTAAAAGTATAATAACTGGTCATAGGAAATTTAGTCACTGTTAGTTCAGCTGCACTCACATAAGTCTGGTAGTTCTAGATTTAATACTGACAATGAAAAATGTTAATATCTGGTATGTGTGCCATTTACTACTTGCTAGAGTAATAGACCAGTATCAAACCAGACTTCAAACAAAACCAGCCCTAAACTTTCTCAGGTGAATCTTAAAAGTCCAAAGAAATATTTTTCAAAACAAAGTTCACCTGTAAATAGACCCTTTTCAAGGAATCATCCACAAGTAAAAAAAAGAAATGCAGTTTTAGGTGCTAAAAATGGGCACTGCTGTTAAGACTCAGCAGGTTTTGTTTGGAAGAAAAGTAATACCACTCTCCTATACCACTAGTGGACCAACCCCTGATTCAAAAGTAAATGTTTCGAGAGGTCCACAAGCAGACCCAAGCCCTGTGAAGCCTGGTCCCAAAGAGAAACTAACTCTTTTTGATTGTGCATGATCATCCACATGAAGCATATGGAGCATAGAGTATTTATGAAATTGATGTTCTGGGCACATGACTGGTAACAGGGCCCATCTTGAAGATTATCAAGAACTATCCAAAGTGGGATCTGTTACTTTTGGAGGAAGTAAAGGCAGTATCAGTGGAAAAGAGAAGCATGGCTATCGAAGGGGAACCATAGACAAGACTCTATTCATAAAGAAGGACAAAAAGGATATCATTCTAGTTCTAATTTATGTAATGAATGAAATCATTTTTTAGATCTACACAGAAGTTCATCAGAGTGATAATTAGAACCTTAATGAAAGGGAGGTTTTTAAATGAGTGCTATGGGAGAACTTACATTTATCCTCGTTTTACAAGTCAAGCAAAGACAAGACAGGGATCTATATCACAAGACAAGTATGCTGTCGGAGATCCTGAAGAAGTTTTGACTTTGTTAGTGTGAAGTCTGCAGTACTCCTATGGAAATTAAAGGCCCCATCTGGCTCAATAGAAAGCAAACTCCTTTCTAAAAGTTTCAGCTGCATCATTAGCGTCCTTTTCTTGTCTTTTAAGCCTTTCAAGCTCTTCCAAAAAGGCTTAATCTTCCTAATCTTTTGGCTCCTCATTTGTCTTTGGACTAGTATCCCCATTAGGCTTTTCATCTCCATTCTTTGCTTCTGATTTTCAAGTACATCAAGGGAAAACCAAAGCTAGGCTTATGGTATCCAAGAGAATCTCCACTAGACTTAGTTGCTTATTCGGACAGTGATTATGCTGCTGCTAACCTTGATAGGAAGTCAACAACTGGTGGCTGCCAATTTCTTGGAAGGAGGTTAATCTCATGGCAGTGCAAAAAGCAGACAATAGTGGCTACTTCAACAACTGAAGCTGAGTATGTAGCTGCTGCAAGCTGCTGTGGTCAAGTGCTATGGTTGCAAAATCAATTATTAGACTATGGTTTCAATTTCATGAACACCATTATCCATATTGATAATCAAAGCACCATTTGCATAATCAAGAATCCTGTCTATCACTCAAAGACGAAGCACATTGAGATACGGCATCACTTCATTAGGGATTGCTATGAGAAGAAGCTGATACAAGTGCAGAAAATTCACACGGACTTAAATGTAGCAGATCTGTTAACCAAACCATTTGATGGTCCAAGGTTTAATTTTTTGCTGGTTAACATTGGGATGGTAAACCCATAAGCTACATTTAAGGGGAGGAAAAAGTGTAAATTTTATGTAGTATAAGTTTAGAATTAATCCTGGTAGTGTAGAATTAATCCTGGTAGTATAAGTTAGTATTAATTCTGGTAGTATAATTTAGGATTAGTTCTGGTAATATAGAGATTTAATACTGGTAGCTTAGTATTAAGTCTGCTAGTGTAAAAGTTAAAACTGGTAACCACTTAATACTGGTAGTTAAGTATTAAGTCTGGTAGTTATCTTAAGTTAATTCTGCTAAGTATAAGTTAGATTAGAATTGCCTTTCTTGTATAGACTAACTTTATTTACCCCTTGGATGGCGAGAAATTCCTGATGTGTTTGAGTGCTTGAAGGGGTGGGGGGAACAAGTCTTTGCATTAACCCCATGAAGATTCTCTCTTTCAAGTTGTAGCCTTAACTGATCCAGATTATGAAACATCTTTAATTTGAAAGTCTGATGCTCGTCACCAAAGAATGAGCAAAATGCTGGTTTTTTAAAAGACTTTCATCAGTATTGTATTAAGGCGAATTAAGAAGATAGAGATCATGAAGATGTGTCTCGAGTTGTTCAAACCATGTCATGCAGATGGAGTGCCTTTGTTTTGAGAGTCGTTGCGTCAGTTGAAGCTCTCTCTCTTTTGAATTAGAATTAGAAGATTCCATTGAAATTCGATGTGTGAAATAAAATTAAGGATCTTGAGTAGATAATGTGATTGATGTTGTGGTTTTAAATGCAATTAACGTTCACGGGATTTTACAAGTCTATGATTAAAAACCGGAATAACAGATTAAGGGAGTTACAAAATCAATAGAAAAACCGTGAATGATATTAATCGGATATCAGCGGCCAATGGTTTAATTGTCTAAAAACAGATAATCGTCTGGCTAGGGTTACAGCTGTTTGTTTCAATAGACTCACCAAGCTGAAACGGGCCTAAAAATACAGGGGCCGTGAGCTAGAACAAAAACAAGTCTAACACAAATTCCAAAAATTTGAAAAATGTCAATAACTCATAGTAAACAAGCTTTTTGGGCCTTGAAAAATCCTTAACCAGCTAAAGGGTGGTTACAGCGTGATCCGTCACGTTTTTTTCTTCGATTTGAGAGGTCACGGGACTGAAACGGACTTACGGATCAAAAGTTATGGCTGTTTTACTGAAACCCTTTTCTTCACACAAGATTTCTTGTCAAAACGCAGTGCTATCTTTAACCAAAACGCAGCAGTAGTGACACAAAACGCAAATGACACACAAATCGCTGTGTGTGACACAACAAGCAGGTGGACTTTGTCAAAACGAATGAATCTTGGTCAAAAACGCATAAATTTGGTCAAAACGCAATGAAATTTGGTCAAAACGCAATGAAATTTCTTCAAAAATGGCAATGAAAATTTTGTCAAAACGCAATGAATTTGGTTTCAAAAACGCATGAAATTTCTTCAAAACGCAAATGCAAGTTTTCTTGGTCAAAAAGCAATGAAAAGTTCTTCAAAACGCAATGACATTTTCCTGCAAAAAACGGCATGAAATTTCTTCAAACGCAATGAAATTTTCTTCAAAAGCAACCTGCAATCAAAACGCAATGAACCAAAAACGCAACAAAAAATCAAAACGCAACATGAAGACCATCAAAAGCAAACATGAATTTTGCCAGATAGTCAAAAGCAACGACGAACAATACGAAATATTTTTTTCACCAAAAAATCGCTTAGAAATCACCCTTTTTGACCTTTTAGCTTGATTTCTCTTGCACAATTAGCTACCTTATGCCTAGATCTTGCTTAATAACATAAACATTCACACATCTAAGCACAAAATTTCGGGTTTGATTTTTTTTTCTTCAATATTACACACGAATTTGATCTTGTTTAACCACACGAATCAACCACGAATCCACACGTGGCTCTGATGCCAATTGAAGGTTCCTAATTTCACACACTTATGATCTTAGAGAGAGAAAGTTAGAGAGAGAGAAATGGTTGGGAGAGAACTAGAGAAAAACACACTAAGTTGTGTGTGTCAAATGATTTTTCCAACACCCTCTCCATGTGTGGAGAGGGTTTAAATAGTTCTTACAAAAATGCCCCATAAAACGGGCTATGGTGTGGGCTTACAGTGGGTAAAGACCCGGCCCACACCATAAATCAAACGATAACTTAATAAAACTACGAGCTATGCTAAACATGAAAATACATGGGGTGACCGAGTCTTTTTCTTAATCCTAACATCATCAGTGATAACAAGGCAATAAGTCTTATGGTTTATGCTCCTTACAGATGTGGGTCCAAATAAGTCCATATGTAAAAGCTGTAAGGGCTGACTAATAGAGCTCACTACTTTGGCCTTATAGGAGGCCTTGTGTTACTTTCCTTTCTGACAAGCAACACAGGTGTGGTCATTTTGAAAAATCTTTGAATGTAAACCTCTTACAAGGTTTCCCTTCACAAGTTTGTTTAAATTTTTAAAATTTACATGACCCATCCTTCTATGTCATTTGTTAGATTCATCAAATGTGGCCTTTGCAATCAAACAAGCTAAACCTCCAGTAGGAACAATGTTCTCTAGGTTGAAATTATACATATTGTTTTGTCTAGGGACTCTAAGTAATACTTGATTTTCATCAGGCAACTTAAAGTCAGGAGACAGCACAAGACATTCAGAGTCAGTAAAGAGAACTTTGTTCTTCTTGTCACACATTTGTGACACAGAAAAGAGATTAAATTGCTTTAGTTCTTTCACAAAGTACACATCCTCAAAATCTAACTTTCTAGTTATTATTTACCTTTACCAGTTATTTGACCTTTACTTCCTCCAAAAGCACAGGTAGGCACCATTATTAGTTTTGTTTATTTCCAAACAAGGTAGGCTTTGTTTCCAGTCATGTGCCTGGAACATTCACTGTCAACAATTCCTTTATTCTTTAAAGCTTTTTGTGGATCATCCTGCACATCAAAGAAGAGAAATTAGTTTCTCTTAGGGACCTAAGCCATTGCTGACTTGGGTCTGCCTAGTGGATCTTTAGAATTGACATTTTTACTAGAGTTTGATCCACTATTGTATTTGGAGACTTTGTTCTAGTAATGTCTTTTGGATCTCCAATTACAACCTGCTAAGGCCTTAACAGTAGTTTCCCTATTGCCCCCAACAGCACTAACTGTTTTATCCCCAGCAGTATTTACTTTATGATTTACAAAATTTGCTTTTGGTGTTGTTGTTCTATTAGATGGCCTTTTAATAGGTAAATGAGACTTATAAAAGTTATTTCTTGGTCTGATTTCATTTACAATGGGTCTAGCAGTATTAACTTTCCTAGCAGTACTAGTTGCTGCTGCTTGACTAGAAAGATTTTGTCTAGCAGTATTAACTGGAAATATGCCAGTTTTAGTTAGTACTGCTTTTGGAACAAACTTGTTTTGATGATTCAATCTTTGCACATTGTTCCACACTGGTCTATTCTCCCCTTGACCAGTACCCTTACCCTTCTGTTTGTTTAATTCAACATGTTTAGCCATTCTTTTCTCATGGAAGTCACAATCTCTAATAAGATGGCTAAAGCTACCACATACAAAGCATGCCTTTTTAGTGAAACCATATCCTAAACCCAGCTTTTTGGACATTAAACCATTCCAGTCTCTCTTGTCAGCTTTAGGACTTGGACTACATGTGTTTTGTTCTTTAACAGTTTCCCTAGGAGTTTTTACATGCTTAACAATATTAACAAAAGCAAAACTAGATTTTTCTTGTTCTTTTGAAGGTTTAATCACATATTCATCATCACTGTCTGACTCATACTCCTCAATGATAGGAGCATCAGACCAAACTTTAGGTTTACTGACAGCTATGGGTTCATTTACAGCTGGTTTAGGCACAGAGTAAGTGTTTCTAACACTAGAATTTGCTTCACAAGAGATCAGAAATCACTGGTTATTAGCAGCGATTCACTAGTTTTAGACTGTTTTGGACCATATGTAAAATTTGACTCATCTATTCCAAAATTAGATTTAGGAGGCATATAGATCCCTGTCATTGGAGGGGGAACTACATGCATTCCTTCAATTTGCAAATCTACCATATACATGACTATCTTCTACATCACTAGACCTACTGTCAAAGACACTTTCAAGAACTTCATTTTCATAACTTAAAACACCTTCATATATTTTGCATTCTCCATACCAAAGCAGATTTGTACCTTAGCACTCATCAGGACTATTCTAGCAGTTTTACTAAGAACCTTTAGAAGAACTTGAAAATTTTTCAAGTTTAGTTTTTAATTCTTTCTTTTCTTTTACAGCTTTTGCTAATAGTTTCTTATGATATATGAGCACATTAGTTTTATCATCTAAATCAATTTTCATAAACCTATTTTTTTCTTCATAAACAAGTTGATTTTGCTGATGACAAACTAATTGAGCTTCTACCTTTTTTAAAGCTTGAGTATAGGCTTGAATTTCTATACTAGCATCACCAAGTTGTTCCCTTTGTTCATCATATAATTTCTTAAGCTTAGCATAAGATTCCTCACATTCTTTTGAACAAGATGTTACCTCAGTGTTTGAGCCTGAATTGCTGTAAGCCATCAAAGCAAAGTTCTCTTGCTCATCTTCTGCATGACCAGTCCAATCAACACCATCCCCATCAAGAGTTACCAAAGCCTTAGGGTCGCCTCTGTTTTCAAGGGTCTTCTCCTATTGTCTTTTGGCTTTATATCCAGGTTCCTGGCATCTCTCCTGTTCCTGCTTCTTGATTTCCTTTTGATCTGCATTCTCTAGCAAAGTGCCCTGTGTTGTGGCAATTGAAGCACTCAACCTTGGTCTTGTCAAAACCAACAGGTTCCTTGGCATCAAAATGCAGTTTTCTCCCTGTCTTTTTGTAAAACTTCTTCAATCTCATGGAAATCATGGCCACTTGCCATTTCAAATCCATCTCTTCTAGATCAAACTCATCAACCTGTTCAAGATCCTCATGATCCAATTGTGGACCACTTGATTGATTAGCAAAGAAAGAGTACGTGAGTTCATCAGTGTATGATGAAGAGCCTTCCCTTTGTGAGTTATGGCCAGAGGAAGTAGAAACACCATAAGCAGTACTAACATCATTAGTACTGCTAGTGCTAGAAGAGACAAAGGCGACATTCTGTGCACTAGTTGATGATCCAGTAGAGCCTTTAACATCAGGCTCAAAGACTCTAAGATTGTTGTAGAGATCATCAAAACTAAGACTGTCCACTCCTGGCTTGGTCCTCATGATCAAGGATACTTGGGACCAGGAAGCAGGTAAAGACCTAAGAAACTTCTGATTGGCATCTTCAGTGGAGACACCTGCACCATGAATCTCAAGTTGACTCAGAAGACTCTGAAACCTGTCATAACCTTTGTGCAATCCTTCTGAGTTGGATACAGAAAAGCTTTCAAATTGTTGCTTGAGAATGTATTTCTGCATCTTCTTAGATTCATCATTGCCACCAAATCTGGATTTGATAGCTTCCCACATCTCTTTAGCATCAGTCATTTTGTGAAATTTTGCTAAATGGTCTTCTGGTATAGACATGAGCAAGGTAGTCCTTGCTTTTCTTTCTCTTTCTCTAGCCAAAATCTCTTCAGCAGTTTTAGGAGGCAAAACCCTTATTTGTCCATTTGTATCTGTTGAGACTTGTACATGACCATTTCCTTTTTGTATGACTTCCCATATAGGATAGTCTGTATGCCCCAAGTAATGTTCCATTTTCATGGCCCATATGTCATACTCACCTTTCTTCAGAATAGGGAGTTTAATGGTTGACAGAGTGTGAGGGGCTTGTTGTGTTGGTGGAACTGGTGGTGGTGGTGGTGGATTATCATCATGAATGCATCTTCTCCTGACATTGAATAGATCTAAAAGGTAAAGGTGTATAACATATCTGTTTTGGTTCTTCTTACTCAGAGTTTCTCAACAAGCTTTAATACCACTTGTTGATCCTAGTCTGAATAGATCTTTCTAGCCTGTTAAGGGTGGTAGCCAATCTGGATAGATCCAAACTAACTACAAAAGAAACAATGACTATGAACAATATAAGTTATGCGGAAACTAACTTATACTGCTAAGAAGAACAATGAATAAAACAGAACTTTGATTACTATTAATCTGCTAGGTTACAGAATACTAACTATGAATATTTGTGAAACTTGTATCTCTAACTAGTGCCGTGCGGTTCCTTTTATACACCAAGGAAACCTTAATGGGCTTACAAAACGCGTTGAGTGATCATGCATATATATTCATAATATATCTCATGCATATCACTTAAGTAGTACTATCTATATATGCTAGCAGTACTAACTTACTACTAACAGTACTAACTCTATTACCAGTATTAACATATATACTGGCAGTACTAACTAACTAACACTAACAGTACCAACTCAGGAAAACATAATTCCTAACAATTATACAAAACCAAACTCTTGTAAAATGCTATAAACAATTATGTGTGTGTACGTTGGATTAATGCAAGCACACGCAAAGTTTGAAAATACGTTTTCTTTTACTTAAATACTAATGTATTAATCCATTTTCTCGTATTTAAACAACCTAAGGTCAAAAAAGGTAAGTTTTTAAAAAGATTTAAATGTCCTGTTGAAAAAAAATTGAACCATTGGAAATATTTAGGTGACGAGTTTTAACACATTTTCCAGTATGCTTGGCAAGTTATTGAACTCTTATTCCAAAGTATATTACCATACTTGAAAAGATTTACAAGATGTTTATATAACATTTGTAAATTGCGTGATCTATGCTTATATGCAAAAACAATTTCGCAACTTAGTACAAGAAATCTAGCATAAGTTTTACTAGTGCATAATAGCGAATAACTAACAATACATATATTACACATATGTTTCTAGATAGCTTAACTACGAAATGCAATAAGCGCATAAGATCTCAAATTTCTGTATTGTGTCAAAAATGGTACTCTTTCACAAAAAGTTTTAAGAATTTGAATGATATCTCTTAAATTTCTCAAAATTGAGTCTTATTTAAAATCAGAGAGTATCTTCGTCATTCTTGAAAGAGTATCATTTCACAAGTAATTTCTAGTGAGGATATTCTAAACAGAAAGAGAGATAAAAACCATATGTAAAAAAGCAAATCTAATGTGTGTTCGAAAAAGAATTGCCAAAAAACACAAAAAAATAAAAGAAAAATACGAATAAAGTGTATAGCATATGCTAGAAAAAGCAAGAATAAGCACATGAGAAACAAACTGATCAAAATATGTTCAAAAAGAATTGCCAGAACATATAAAATAGACAGAGATGAAATAGACAAAAATGTTATATAAAAATGTTTGTTATCTAACATCTTATATTCACTCATTCAGTAATCATCATGGCACAACCACAAAGACAATCTGATGTTCATAGAGAAGAAATTGTCCAACCCTAACACACATATTTTCTCATGAGATGCAACAAGAAGGTGAACTTGAGAAATCCGAAAGTTCAATAAAGCAAAATCCTGGCAAATATCCTTCAAAATCATCCACTCAGATTCAGCATTGCTGCTTCTTCATTAATGCCATGGATATATTTAGGGCAGTTCTGGCATACTTTGAAAGAAGATAGATCAAAATATCAGCTCAAGTTCATGCTTGACAGAAAAGAGCTTACTATGACTCTTGATGATTTTAGATCCATATTTTACTTACCTCAAGCTACTAACAACAATCACGATCGATTTGTCCCTGCTCTAAAGTTCTCAGAGATGGTTCCATTCTACATTAACAATCTTGGTTTCACACTGGAATTAAGATCATCATCTAATTTTAAGACAACCGGTCTTGTACAACCGTGGCAGACTTTGTGCAATATTTTCTCAAGATGTCTGACAACACGAGTCACTGGATATGATCAACCTCCATTGCAGATCATGCAAATGTTGTACAGTTTTATCAACAATATTCACGTTGATTATGTTTACTTGCTTTGGGAAGATTTCACTACTCACTTGAACATCCAACAACATTGATTCCTTATCCCAGATTCACAAAGCTAATCGTGAGTCATTACATGACTACATTCCCTAAAATCTCAAGAAGAGCTCGTAACAAGTATCATAATTTGGAAGATGATGAGATGGTAAAAACCATCTTCAACTCAGGGAAGAACAAGGATGTAGTTGGAATGAAGATACCAGATTGGATGATAACCGATGAGATGAATCTCACAGAGAATTATAGGATGTATGTTGTGGTATTTGCAATAGATGTTCCTACGACCCAGTCATAGCCGATTGAGTCTACCCAGGGAACGCATAGGACAACTAGTTCCCCTAGGACACCTAACCCTGAGATTGATGAAGGTGAATCAAGTGCTCCACAAAAGTCTACTGTCATTAGACTTCGTATGTCTCAAAGACAATCAGCATGACTTACTCCACCAACACCAATTCCAACTGCTGATGAGGCTGATCATATAATCTTACAAGATACAATTCAACTAAGTCTTGCAGAACAGAAAAGTCGTGTAGAGGATGAAGCCAGGAAAAATAAGGAAAACGTCAAAGAGCACTTGATGGCTGAGGAGATTGAGAAACTTGTTGCTAAAACAGAGAATGTAGAAGAACATGAGGTTGATAGTTCTATCCTTAAGAATGATGATATTTTAAATGATCCCAGCATGTTAGAGCCCATGAGTGATAAGGAAAGTCCGGAGGTGGAGATAACTGCTATAATACAACCCGTAAATGTTAACGAAGAGGAGGAAGAGTCAGCAAAGGATGATCATGAGTTAAGAAGAAGGGAAAAAGGGAAGCATGTAGAGGATATTAGGAATACACCATCTCCCACAACAATTAGATCCCCTAGGATTCAATTTACTCTCGTATCCTTGGATACTAAGAAACTCCAGGATTCGACGATAACTTCTCCACAACCCTCGTCTTCTACACCATCATCATCTTTACCAAAATCCAAGCTATCTGCTACAAACTGACTCTTAGCCTTATTCAAATCCAAGCCTGGACGTTTCAAATGATACAAGAGTTTCTTTGCAGAATTACAAGGATGCTACGGTTACTTGTTTGAACATCTAACGACAAGGTTCATGCCAATAAGGAATTTTAATGAAATTGCTCAACGTCTACAAGACATCATGATAGACTCATTGCCCAAGATGGTAGATGATCGTATCAAGAAACTTCTCAAGACACAAGTTCCTTTACATGTTACACAAGGGCTTATATTAGAAAGACAACAGAGTCAAGCAGATGTGGCAAAGATGATTGCAGATGCAATTCAGCATGAATACGAGAATCTTCATTCAGAGATTTCTTCGCAGATTAACGATGCTATTACTAACCATATTCCTTCTCAGGTTGATTCATCCGTCAGGAACTATGTGTCAGATCATATTTTGCATGTGCACCCGATTTAAGCCAATCCTGCTTCTGCACAAGAACAACAATACCAATTATATCTAATAATGAGAGATAATCCTCAGCTGCAACAGGATGATTTACCAATCTGGCTTGCACTCAAGTATAAATTTGAAAGACTCAATGTGTCCAGTACCCTTTGTAGACCTTCTGTCATTCGTACAAGAGATCAGGACGATCCTCATGATGATGCTCATCCTGAGGGGGAGAATGATGCAAAAAGGCAAAAGACGTCTAAGCATGAAACCTATGTGTTTGGAGAAGCATCATCTGGTCAAGGCAATGAAAGTGAACCAGGTTCATCAACATCAGGTAATCAAGAACAATTAGATGACTTTGATTTTTGGACAGATTCTTATGCCACAAATGATGATGAGCTTCCTACTAAGAAAGTGTCGCAAGAACTTATGGATGAAGTATCACAAACTGTTGATGAAGCAAAGCTACACAAAGTTGTTGATGAAATGTTAAGACAACAATGCACTTCAGGAGATGAGGGGGTGCTTGCAAGAACAGGAACTTGCGAGATTACTTTTACCTTATAACATATGATTAATCAGGCTTCGGTCTAGTAAATAATGATCAAGCACAAGTTCTAGAGCTTCTAAATTAGCGGCTCACACAAATATAATTTCAACCAATACCAATGCTCCAGAAAAGGCGACAAATTACAAATACACAGCCATAACGAGGGATGAGACACTTGCAATTGCATTCAAACCTTAACTCGAACAATGCTAAAGGCATCAATTATCTTAGGTATCAAAGGTGGGTACCCGAATATATTCTAAGGCTAATAATTCTCACAATTTAATGGATTAGGTTGTGCTAGTTATAATGTCAATCCGGTTGGATTTGTCTTACTAAGAGCATTTTTTATTTTGAAAGCATATATATTAAGATTTTTGTTAAAATATCAGTTGGAAATTTTTGGGCAGGGCAAACATGGAGGGATATGATTAATTTTTCCTATTTGGCTCCCCTTCACACTTAAGTTGAAAATTGCCCTCAATGTGATAACTGATAAACTGGAGAATAGGGAAAAATATGGGAAAATGGTACTTTTCGGGGTATAGTGAAATGTATAGCTGCGAGAGAGCTATCCATGAGTTTACTTCATAATTTTCCAATCTTTAAGCTATATTACCTGCATAAAAGTAAACACACAAAAGAAAATATTTTTGTTGTTTTTTTTAGAAAAATAAATAAAGGATACGAGTAGAGGAGGGACTCTTCCACACTTAAGTAAAGCACGGGTTGCCTCTCGAGAAGCGCTTAATTTTTAAGAGAGTCGTTAGCTAGAATCCTGCTTCTAGAGTTCATTTTTTTCAAAAAGAAGGGAGTGAATGCTTCCCTTCGGTCATTATAATCTTCTTCTTCATGATATAGTTTGAGTCGATGGCCGTTAACAATAAACGTCTTTCCATCTTTTCCATATAGTTCAACATATCTGGACAGATATTAATGTCTCACTACATATGGTCCTAGCCAGTAGGATCTAAGATTCGATTGTTTGAATTTATACTTTAAGTGAAAAATCATAACCTTGTTTTCGTGTTTGAATTATTTTCTCGTTCTTAGTTTCCTATCATGCCAGATTTTGGTTCTTGCCTTGTACAGATGAGAGTTTTCATAGGCTTGGTGTCTAAGTTCGTCTAATTCGTGTAACTAAAACATTCATTTTTCACCAGCAGCGATGAGATCTGGGTTACAATTCTTCAAGACCTAGTATGCACGGTGTTCAATTTCAAATGGCAGGTGACAATTCATTCCATATATTAGTTTGTACGGTGTTGTACCAGTTGGTGTTTTGTAAGCAGTACGAGAAGCCCACATAGCGTCATCAAGTTTTCTTGACCAAATAGCAGGATTGTCTTTAACAGTCTTTTCAAGAATTCTTTTAAGGGCTCTGTTTGTGTTTTCAACTTGACCACTTGTTTGAGGGTGGTATGATGTAGAGAAACGGTGACTAACTCCATATCTCTTCATAGTCTTTTCCATTATCTTGTTACAGAAGTGAGTACCTCGGTCGCTTATTAGAGCTTTGGGCATTCCGAAATGGCAGAATAGTTTCTTCAAGAAAGTAATAACCACTCGGGCATCATTGGTTGGTAAAGCTTGAGCTTCGGCCCATTTAGATACGTAATCGACAGCGACAAGAATGTATTCAAACTTATGTGATTTTGAGAATGGTCCCATGAAGTCAATACCCCATACATCAAAAATTTCACATACTTGAATGTTGGTTAAGGGAATCTCATCACGTTTTGAAATATTTCCCATCTTTTGGCAGGCTTCGCAAAGGCGAACTAGAGTATGAGCTTCTTTGATTATGGTTGGCCAGTAAAATCCCGAATCTAGGACCTTTTTAGCGGTTACGTTCGGTCCATACTGTCCACCGATAGGTCCGTGGTGACATTGATCTAAAATGGTACGAGTTTCTGGTCCATAGACACATTGTCTAATCATACCATCAGAACATACTTTGAAAAGATAGGGTTCTCCCTAAAAGTAGTGTTTGAGGTCAGAAAAGAATTTGTTCTTTTGTTGGTACGTCATTCCTTTTAGTATAATATCACCGACCAAATAGTTTGCAAAGTCTGCGAACCATGGTTCATCTCTGGTGTTTATTTCCATAAGGGTTTCTGTAGAAAAGTTATCATCAACTTCACTGTCATCACTTGTCTCTTTATTGTCAATCCGAGATAAGTGGTCAGCAGCAACATTTTCTGTACCTTTTTATCTTTTATTTCTATATCAAATTCTTGTAGGAGTAAAATCCATCGAATAAGACAGGGTTTTGCGTCTTGTTTTTTAAACAGATGTTTAAGAGCTGAGTGATTAGTATGAATAATAGTTTTTGATAGTATAAGATAGGATCTAAATTTGTCGAATGCAAAAACTACAGCCATAAGTTCTTTCTCGGTTATGGTGTATTTTTGTTGAGCTAGGTTTAGAGTTTTACTTGCGAAATAGATTGGGTGAAAGTTTTTACCATCTTTTTGTCCTAAGACAGCTCCGACTACGAAATCACTTGCATTACATATAATTTTAAATGGAAGATTCTAGTTTGGGCTTACGATCACAGGAGTACATGTGAGTTTCTATTTTAATAATTTAAATGCTTTTTGACATTCATCATTTAATTTGAACAGAGTATCTTTTTCAAGTAACTTAGTTAGAGGTCGGGTAATTTTTTATAAATCTTTTATGAATCGTTGGTAAAAACCGGCATGTCCAAGAAAGCTTCTAACACCTTTGACATTGCTAGGGGGTGGAAGTTTTGAGATTACGTCGATCTTTGCTTTGTCGATTTCAAGTCCTACGCTAGACACCTTGTGTCCAAGCACATTTCCTTCTTTGACCATGAAGTGACATTTTTCTCAAATAAGGACAAGATGAGCATCTTTACAATGCTGGAGCATTTTATCGAGGTTGTTTAGGCATTTGTCAAAAGACTTTCAAATACAGAGAATTCGTCCATGAATACTTCGACTGATTCTTCAATCTTATCGTGAATGATTGCCAACATGCACCTTTGGAATGTAGTTGGAGCGTTACATAACCCGAAAGGCATTCGCTTATAAGCGTATGTACCGAAGGAACATGTGATCATTTTTTTTGTCCATATGATCGATAGGGATTTGGAAATATCCAGAAAAACCATCGAGGAAACAGAAATATTTATTTCCTGCGAGTCTTTCCAATATTTGATCCATAAACGGCAAAGGGAAATGATCTTTTGAGGTTGCTTCATTGAGTTTATAATAGTTGATGCATACTCGCCAACCCGTAACGGTTCTTGTTAGGAAAAGTTCATCATTTTCATTTGTGTCTATGGTAATACCGCCTTTCTTTGGTAGACAATGAATAGGACTAACCCAAGGACTATTTGCAATTGGATAAATAATACCGGTATCTAAGAGTTTCATGATTTCTTTTGTAACTTCTTTCATGTTTGGATTTAACCTTCTCTGTTTTTGGACAACTGGCTTTTTGTCATCCAGAAGTTGTATCTTGTGTTTACAGAATGATGGGAAAATACAAGGAATGTCTGTTGTTTTCTAGGCAAATTCTTCTTTGTGTTTTTTAGGATAGATACAAGTTTGATTTTGTTTTGAGTAGAGAGTTGAGATGATATGATTACAAGAAGAAAAGAGGGTTCTTCCAAAAATACATATTCCAAATTATCGAGAAGAGGTTTGAGTTCAAGATCCGTAGGAGGTTCTTCGAGAGATGTCTTGATTTTATAATCTGTGCTGATGGTAATTTTTTCGAATTTCGATTCTTCTTCATCAGACTCAGAGTCATAGTTTTCATTTTCAGCCATTGCTATGAATTTATCGAATTCAGAAAATATTTCTTCTTCAAGAATGGTTCCTCCGATGGAATGGAGGATTTTGCTTCCTTCATCTAGAAGAGCGTCGAAATCTTCTTCTAAGATTTCATCGATAACATCGATACTGAAACATGTATCATCGTTTGAATAAGAGTGTTTAATGGCATAGTCGATATTAAAGATCATTCGTTCAGTCCCAACTCCAAGATTGAGTTGTTTCTGTTTAACTCGAATTACTACATTAGCAGTATAAAGAAAGGGTCTTCCTGAGATAAGAGGAACTTTGCTATCTTCTTCCATTTTGAGAATAACGAAATTGGCAAGGAATGTGAATTTACCAACTTCAACGAGCATATTTTTAGCTATTCTGATATAGTGTAATAAACGGGATAACTAATTGAATCTGTTGATTCAAACGAATACCAGAATCAATCTTCTAATTATCGTTGATTCGAAAGGAATACCGATAATTAGGCAAAATTCTTGACAAAACTGCCAAAAATAAACTTTTCATATATTTTGGAACTGAATAGCCAGATGCATAGTACAATAGTTAAATAGGAAAATGAAACTAAAACGGGCCCTACAAGACAAACGGGCCGAAAGTTATGCCAAAAACAAAAGTTCAAAATTCTCAAAAAAACACGAAAATGTAAATAACTCCTAAAATATAATGATTCAAGGCTCGAAACTTCCGTAACCCAACTATGTTTGGTTACCATGGCGTTCTCCTCGTTCCAAGCTTCGAAACGGTTGGTCTTGGGCCTGAAACGGATTATCTGAGCCCAAGTTATGACCTTTTGAATAAAGGGCCTTTCTTCACATGATCTTGGTCCTCCATAAATAAAATGGCCCGTTCTTCAATACTTGGGCCTGCATCATATTCCAACAGGGTATTGGAATGATCTGTCGGCTAATCTTATGCTCATTTTGGAAGGTTTAAGAGTTTCGAGAAATAGTTTCGCATATAAAGAATATGGCATAAGATTAATGCTAGCACCAAGGTCAGCTAATGCATTACAGGAGAAAGTTTTATTGAAGTTTCACAGAATAAGGAAACTTCTGGGGTCTCCAAGTTTGGGTGGAACTTTATTTTGTATCATTGCTGAACTTTCGTTGCTCAAGAAAGCGGCTGAAATTTGTTCGATCTTATGTTTGTTGCTTATGAGTTCTTTGAGAAAATTTCCATAGTTAGGCATTCCGGCTAAGACGTCGACAAGAGGTACGTTGATTCGTACACCACAGATCATGTAGAGGAATTTTTCGTATTGGGCTTCCATTTTCTCTTTACTTAGGCATTGAGGATATAGGATTTTTGGTTTGTATGGTTTGGGTAACGGTGTTTCTTTGGCTGGTTTTGGGGTTTGAGTTTTTGGTTGTGGTGCAGGTTCTTCGTCTTCATCATCACTATCAAAGTTAAATAGGGGTTTCAGAATTGTTTTGTTGATCATTTGGGTTAACTGGTGTATCATATGATTTACCACTTCTTGTGAATACGACATTCACATGCTCATTACGAGATTGCGGTGGTTGATAGGCTTTGGAGTTGTTTCCTCATGGGTTTGGTTGAGTGTTGCTTGGAAGAGATCCAGAAGGTCGACTAGATTGCTTGTCAACGAGTCTGTCGAACTTAGTTTCAAGGTTTTGGATTGAAGCTTGATGAACTTTGGATACTGTTTCGAGTTGAGTTTTGAGGTCCATGAATGTATCTTTGACAAACGCGTTGGTTGATTGCTGAAATTTCATAAAATCATTGAATTATCTTTAAAGATCGTAGGATTTATCATCGGTGTTGGATCGGTAGTTGTCTCAGTTGTAATTATTATGTTCGCTTGAATGCCAATTATCACGATTTGAGTCTTGATCGCGGTAATCATTGTAAAGATCGGGTGTTGGTTGTTTTGTACGAGATTGGAGTTCTTTATACTAAGCATCCATTTTTTATGGTCATGGCATCCATTCGGGCCATAATTTTGTCAGTGTCGGAATTACTGCAACCTTCAGCGGCGAAAGAAACAGTTTTCTTAAGAGATGATTTGATTTTTTTTTATTTTTAGCCCAATCGAGCATGATTAGGACTTTATCTTCGAGAAACTGATAAGCTTGATTCGAGGTTTTATAGAGGAATATACCATCGACTACGGCATTTAGAACTTCTTGGGTTATTTCGTTGAGACCGTGGTAAAAGATTTTGATAATATTGCCTTTGGACATATTATGACCATGGCAGTTTTAGGGTATTTCCTTCATACGAAGCCAAGCAACGGTTAGAGATTCGTTTTCATGTTGAGAAAGGCGCGGATTTCTCCGAGGATTCAGTCGAAAATAGTTGGTGGAAAGAATCGGCTAATGAAAACAGTTCGAAGTTCATCCTATGTTTTGATAGTTCCTTCGTTGAGTTCGCCCAACCATGTTTTTACTTCTCCAGTAAGTGATAGGGGAAACATCATTAGGCAGACAACTTTATTTTTGGTGTCTCTGTATTTAAACATATCGCAGATTCTGAGAAATTTGTGAATGTATTTGTGAGGATCGGTTTTGGTTCTACCATCAAATTGGTTTCCTTTGACGAGAGTCAGGTGGTTACCTTTAATGGCAAATTCATTTGCGGTTTCAGGAATGGTGATTGCGGAATCGGGAGTCGGAGCCACAACATGGTCGGCAGCCCACAATTCTTGGGTGTTGAGGTGGGTTCTTTCATTGCATCGTAATTTCGAAGAATATCAAGGAAGTGACAGAAGTAATTGATGTTAAGAATTGGCGGATAGACAATTCTCGGGTGTTGAGGTGGGTTCTTTCATTGATCGAATGGAACTCTTCTGTTTCGTCGACGAAGTCTGCGATTCAGAGTACGTTCAGGTTCAGGTAATGGTTCAACAAGTTCAGAATTAGAAGCACGTGTATGCATCCAAAGGAGAATTTGTTGTGGGTCAATTTAATAGAAAACTGTACGGGGATTTTTGAAAAAGAGCGGGAGTTAAAATAATTTTCCAGAGTTGACTACAGAACAGCTTAAAAATCCCCGGCAGCGATGCCAAAAACTTTGATGTGTTTCAAAAGCTATTTATAATGGATGAAAATACCAAGTTTATTATAGGGAAACACACGGGTAAAAGTATAACCCACGTATATAGTATAATCTTTTTAAGGTAAGACCAGGTCGTCCACAGGGATTTGAGTAGTGTTCAAATAATTAGAAAGAAAATAGACTTTAACAACTTTGAAAGTAACTTTTGTTTTACCGAGTGATAATAAGGATGACTACTCGGATAGTTGAGAATAATTTATAAGTAGTGGTGATTAAGACCTCGAAGATGGAACCTTAACTTATAAAAATGATTTCTTGTCAGAAAACGTGTTCACAAATTAACTGAATTAACTTGAGACTTATACTTAGTTGGCTAGACCAGATGTGTCACTCAAATGATCCAGTTACTTATTATATCAAAGCTTATTTTTTTTATCAATTTACGAAAGTGGATTTCTTGACACCGACGATAAAAACCATAGACAAATCTTTAAAACCATATAGATCATAACAGGGTCTTTCGACCTATACCGATACGATTATATAATCTAAGTGGATAAGCAAAACCGACAAGATAAGACATAATATGGTTGCAACATAAGCTTGAGATTAATGAGATCACAATCATACCAAACACTTATTCATTATCATAACTTCACCGAGTAGTCATGAGAGAATTAGCCTCTCACGGCTATGTAGTTCATAACATAACTTGATTCAACAAGAAACATCATTATTTCAATAAACTAAGATGATATTCTTCTTCGTTCGTGATTGTTTGATCTTAAATCTTCAAAAGGTATGGTGTTTATGGCTGAGGAAAAGGTTGGGAAGGTTTAGAACATCATAAGGGAAAAGGGATTGTGTGTGAGATGAGAGAAGTGTGTAAGAATGAGTTGATGAAATGTGTGAGAATTTTGGCTCTATTTATAGGCTAATTTTCAGGTAGAAGTGTGGCGTACAAAATACATTGTGTGGCGCACTTAGTGTGTTAATGCGAAAGT
Organism: Tanacetum coccineum; assembly: GCA_026074375.1. NCBI lineage: Eukaryota > Viridiplantae > Streptophyta > Magnoliopsida > Asterales > Asteraceae > Tanacetum > Tanacetum coccineum. The sequence goes on from BQNB010011538.1 coordinate 44,155, forward strand.
ATTTATGACTTCATTTATTCTTTGTAGCCAGATGGGAAGTGCGGCGCACAAAATACTTTGTGCGATGTACTTGGGGAGTTAATGCACTATTTTGACCAGGCCTTTAATTCTTTTGACTTTGAGGAGAAGTGCGGCGCACATTGGGTAAGTGCGGCGCACATTTGCACTTTTCAGCTTGAGACTTTATCTTTTCTTGTATCTTGATTTCCGAAGTGTATAAGTACTTGATATTTCCTTTATTTGAACTCAGGATGTCTTCAAGTGAACCTGCAAGTATTTCATGCTATTAAGTATCAAAAGTTCATGAGAAATGATAAAATATGTATAAATAACGCCATCGAAAACATGAATAATTTAGGCGTTATCAGAGTGCCTTTGTAAATTAACCTGCTAGATTGTCGCTTGAATGAATCTCTTGAACAATTTATCACCATTCTTTTGCAATTCATTAGTAAATAAGAACTTTGGTGAAATGTGCTTGGTTTCGTCGCGTTTAATAAATCCTTCCCTTAGTTTAGCAATACATGATGGTATCCTTATGTAAAGTTGTTGGTCCGTCATTTCCAGCATAAACATCACAAGATTCACTATATCATTTCTTAACCAAACATTTTCTTCGCTTGCCTCCTGGATTGCCAAAATTTCTGCATGATTAGATTAAAGGGTTGCGACTGTTTGCTTTATGTAACGCCATGAGATTCCAGTACCGCCATATGGAAATACATAACCAGTTTGAGACCGACCAATATAAGGGTTAAACATATATCCTGCATCTGCATATCCAACTAAATATGTTTTGGATGAGTTAGTAAAGTATAAGCCCATTTTTTTGTACCTTGCAAATATCAAAATATTTGATTGATCTCATTCCAATGCCTCCTCGTGGGACATGAGCTATATCTTGCTAATAAGTTTAAAGAAAATGATATATCCAATCGTGTATGACTAACAAGAAACATCAATGATCATATGTCACTTAAATAAGGTACTCTAAGACCAAGAGTGTCTTTATAATCTTTCGGAGGTCAAAAAGGGTATTTTTTTACATCAAGTAACCTCACTGCTATTAGAGTGCTTAGTGAATGTGATTTATCCATGTTAAACCTTTTCTAAACCTTTTTCGTGTATGCTTCTTGGTGGATTAGAACTCCATCATCAAGATGTTCAATTTGCAATCCAAGGCAACACTTTGTTTTTATGACATCTTTCATCTCGAACTCTTTCTTTAATCATTCCATCGCCTTTGGAAGCTCCCCAAGAGATCCAATTATATTTAAGTAATCAGCATATATGGTTTTTATTACATACTCAAATCCAGAAAATACATGCGCAAATAGAATAATTTTTGTAGCATTCTTTCAACAAATACTCGTTAAGGAGATTGTACCACATGCCTCCAGATTGTTTCAACCCATACAAGGACTTATTCAATTTGATTGCATATTGTTCCCGATAATTTTTCTCATATGCTTTAAGCATTATAAATCACTAGCATGCTCCATGGATTTTATATGTTGTAATGAAATCTCAACATCACATATGCTCTAGTCATATATCTTTTAGACGCATGTCAATTATTTGTCACATTGCCAGACTTATACAATATTAAGATACGTTATTGGATCCACCACATGTGAACATATATCTGCATGATTATTTCCATGTCTTTGAGAAAATATACGTGCGCCATCACTTGTAACTTATGCACAGTTTAATTTCGCTTTCTCATAAAGACCGATGCATATCAATAAGTTTTACATATTCTTATATACGGACTTCAAGTCCCTGTAACCATGTCTCGTCAAAAGAGAATTCAATATTTCATTAGTTCTTTGCATCTTTATATCTTTTGGTAACTTATTTATACATTTGCACTTCGTGTAGGTTTGCTTTCATGATCCTCACCTTGATTATAAAGCTATCTTATTTATTTATATAATCATTATAATGCCCATTATCATATATAATAGTACTATCGACGTCGATTCATTACTTTTCGATTCCATACTTTACTAGACATTATATTATATCATGTATTTGTGTTGAGATCTCATAGTTTTTCACATACGCGGGTTTTCAAGAACGTTCATGTCTAGTGTCTCTTTTGAAGACTATTATGAGGTCTTTATTACCTCGAATTGACCATCCTGATATTCTTGCTCCATTGTATTTATTAATTCGAGGACTTTTTATTTGGAATCGATTGGTCTATCATGATGCATTCATGTCATAGACTCACTACCAATCATTAGTTTTACTACTGGGATGGACATTGTAATAGGAGCAATAGCAACGTATATATGATCTATTATCTTAATTTAGGTCACTAAACATGTCTGGCAATTACTAGATCTAGAATATATAAATTTTCCCTTAAACATCCAGTTCATATTAAATAGTATGAGGATCAACATTTATATAATAATTCATTCCAAATATCTCGCTGCTCATTCTCCCCCTAAATGAATAATCACTTTCAACATCCCATTTTATGCGTTGTGGTGGATTTAATGTATATTGCACAAATATCTAACATGGGAACTATATGGTTTGTGACCAAAACCATTCTAATGGGGAGGATTCATTATAGCTTCTTGGCAAGATGCAAACTCATATGTTATAACATGCCCCATAAACAAAAAAAAATTCTTCTCACAATTATTAGCTTTGTAATCAACTGAAGATGTTTATAAAAATTTCAACAAAATCAATTTACGTATGAACATGGGCTATATAAAGTTCAATATTTATTCCAATAATCGCCCAATGCTTGGAAATATTCACCACCATCTACAAAATATAATTTGGAAAATCATGCTCGCTATTTATAAACCGAGTCATTAATCACACTAACCTTAAGTTGTGTTTTTGATGATCATTTTGACGATGCATCAATTTTAGAACTCAAAATGATCTACATTGTGGATGTATAAGCCTACATACATCACCTTTATATTCTTTCCAAAACTCTATAGAGCAAAGTCCTCACTGTAATTTGATGGTGATAGATGAACAATTAACTTTCATTGAGAACAATCAAATTTATCTTTGAAGAGACATATTGTCCTTCATATTTTGCATCATCATTGACTCGGGATGGTCTAACCGGTCATGCCACATAATAAAGTAATCTTGCTACATAAACTTATTGTTTATGACCACATTTTTTCGTCAATCGCACTTTACTTTACGCGAAATCTTGGCACATAAACAACTAGTTTATAACCACATGTGCTTCAATTGAACTTGACTTTCTGTTAAAGTCAAATAATATCATGAAACTAATACATCATCACATTTATAATTTTGTTTCTCGAATCAAATTTATATAAACACTTTTATGACTTTCAACACTTTTATAGATTCAACATAGCTCAATATAATTAGCATATATTTAAAATACAAAATCTTTTGTCCTTGTGAAGTTGCACAATTTGCTAAACACATATATACCACTGACCATTTAATAAATTGTCTTCTAAGTAAATAAAACCACATACTAAATATGACAAACTTAATGGCACATTGGCTGCACATATAATTTGCGGAGACATCTTGCCCTTATATTCATACATCAATTGGAAACCTTCAAAATAAGTCTCATTTACTCGTGAAGTTTTTTTTCTTTTCATATTTCCGTTCTTGTATATTTTTATGATGTCTTACCACATCTAGTGGTCCATCTTGTTTTTATCATGAATTTCATTATATGTACCTCAGTCACGTCTATAGCTATGATAATTAACATACAAAAATTATAGATCAAGGTTAACCAAATAGTTTGCAAAGTCTGCGAACCATAGTTCATCTTTAGTGTTAATTTCCATAAGGGTTTCTCCAGGAAAGTTGTCTTCAACTTCACTGTAATCACTTGTCTCGTTATTGTCAATCAAGAATAATGATCGAGCAGCATACAATTATTTACCTTTTTTATCTTTGATTTCTATATCGAATTCTTGTAGGAGTAGAATCCATCAAATAAGAAGGTTTGCGTCTTGTTTCTTAAACAATGTTTAAGAGCTGAGTGATCAGTGTAAACCCATTGTTTTTGATAGTATAAGGTAGATCAAATGTTTGAATGCAAAAACACAACCATCAAGTTCTCTTAGTTTATGGTGTATTTTTGTTGAGTTGTTTTGATAGTTCTACTTTGCTGAATAGATTGGTGAAAAGTTTTTACCATACTTTTGACTTAAGACAAAACTCCAACTTCAAAGCACTTGCATCACACATAATCAAAATGGAAAGATTCTAGTTTGGGCTTACGATCACAAGAGCACAGTGATTTCACTTTAATAATTCAAATGTTTTGACATCATCTTCAAATTCGAATGGAGATATCTTTTCAAGCAGCTTAGTTAGAGGTCGGGCAATTTTTGAGAAATCTTTAATAAATCTTCGATAAAAACCGGCATGTCCAAGAAAGCTTCTAACACCTTTGATGTTAGTAGGGGGTGGAAGTTTTGAGATTACGTTAATTTTTGCTTTGTCAAAAGACTTCATGTCCTGCGCTAGACACCGCGTGTCCAAGCACAATTCCTTCTTTGACCATGAAGTGACATTTTTCCCAATTAAGGACAAGATGAGCATCTTTACGAACGCTGGAATCATTTTATTAGGTTGTTTAGGCATTTGTCAGAAAGAGTTTTACAAAGACGTAGGAATCGACCATGAATACTTTGACTGATTATTTAATCATGTCATGAAAGATTGCCAACATGCACCTTTGGAATGTAGCTGGATCAATACATAATTCGAAAGGCATTCGCCATTAAGCATATGTACCGAAGGGACATGTGAACGTTGTTTTTTCTTGGTCTATAGGATCGATAGGAATTTGGAAATATCCAGAAAAACCATCGAGGAAACAAAAATATTTATTTCCTGCGAGTATTTCCAACATTTGATCTATAAACGGCAAAGGAAAATGATCTTTTATAGTTGCTTCATTGATTTTACAATAATCGATGCATACTCGCCAACCCGTAACAGTTCTTGTTGGGACAAGTTCATCATTTTCGTTTGTGACAAACGTAAAACGTCTTTCTTTGGTAACACTGTGAATATACTAACCAAGTACTATCGGCAATTAGATAAATAATACCGGTATCTAAGAGTTTCATGATTTCTTTCTTAACAACTTCTTGCATATTTGGATTTAACCTTATCTATTTTTAGACAACTGGTTTTTATCATCCAAAAGTTATATCTTGTGTTTGCAGAATGATGCAATACAAAGGAATGTCTGTTTGATTTCCAGGCAAAGGGTTTCTTTATGTTTTTTAAGGACAAATACAAGTTTGCTTTTGTTTTGAGCAGAAAGTTGAGATGATATGATTACAAGAAGAAAAGAGGGTTCTTCCAAAAATACATATTCCAAGTTATCAGGAAGAGGTTTGAGTTCGAGATCCGTAGAAGGTTCTTCGAGAGATGTCTTGATTTTTTAATTTGTGTTGATGGTGATTTTCTCAAATTTTGGTTCTTCTTCATTGGACTTAGAGTCATAGTTTTCATTTGAAGCCATTGCTATGAATTTATCGAATTCAAAAAAGATTTCTTCTTCGAGAAAGGTTCCTTTGATGGAATGGAGGATTTTGCTTCCTTCTTCTAGAAGAGCGTCAAAATCTTCTTCAAAGATTTCATCGATCACATCGATGCTGAAACATGTATCATCGTTTGAATAAGAGTGTTTAATGGCAGAGTCCATATTAAATATCATTCGTTCAGTTCCAACTCCAAGATTGAGTTGTTTCTGTTTAACTCGAATTACTGCATCAGTAGTGTGAAGAAAGGGTCGTCCCAAGATGAGAGGAACTTTGCTATCTTCTTCCATTTCAAGAATAACAAAATCGGCAAGGAAAGTGAATTCACCAACTTCAACGGGCATATTTTCTGCTATTCCAACAGGGTATTAGAATGATCGGTCGGCTAATCTTACGCTCATTTTGGTAGGCTTAAGAGTTTCGAGAGATAATCTTTCATATAAGGAATAAGTCATAGAAGGTAAATCGCTCGCACCAAGGTCCTGCTAAAGCATTTATATATGAGAAACGTTTTGGGTAAAGTTGCACGAAATAAGGAAACTTCTGGGGTCTTCAAGTTTAGGTGGAACGTTGTTTTGAATCATTGCTGAACTTTCATCGCTTAGAAAAGCAGCAGAAATTTGTTCGATTTTGTGTTTGTTGGTTATTAGTTCTTTAAAAATTTTGTCATAGTTAGGCATTCCGGCTAAGACGTCGACAAGATGTACGTTGATGCGGACCCGGCTCAGATAATTCGAGGAATTATTCCGTATTGGCTTCTATTTTTATTTCTAAGGCATTCAGGATATGGCATATTTGTTTTATGGTTGGGTAACGGTGTTTCTTTGACTGGTTTCGAAGGTTGAGTTTTTGGTTGTGGTGTAGGTTCATCGTCTTCATCATCGCTATCGAAGTTGATATGGGTTTTAGAATTGTTTTTGTTGATTAATATGGGTTATCCGATGGATCATAAGATTTACCAAGTCTTGTGAATAAGATACTTACACGGTGCGTAATTATGAGATTGTGGTGGTTGATAGCTTTAGGAGTGTTACATCATAGTTTGTTGAGTGTTTTACTCAAGAGAACCAGAAGGTCGACCAGAAATGCTTTTCAGCGATCTGTCGAACTTATTTCAAAGTTTTGGATTAAAGCTTGGTTGATTTTTTTAGGCTAACTGTTTCGAGTTAAGTTTTGAGAACCGTGAATGTTTTTTCTTTGACAAAAGCGTGTTGTTGATTGCTGATATTTCATGAAAATCGTTGAATTGTCCCATTGCAGAGCATAGTATATATCATCGGATGTTGGAATCGTTAAGTTGTAGCGGGTTGTAATCATTCCGTCTGCTTGAAAGCCAATTATCGCGATTCGACTCTCGGTTGCGGTATTCATTGTAAAAACAAGTCTTACGGAAAGTTTGCATGAATTTAGCCTCTTCTTTACGGGACATAGGTATGTCATCATCGTCAAGATCGGTGTTAGTTGTTTTGCACGAGATTGAGTTCTTTGTTACTAAGCTCATTTTGTATGGATATGGAATCCATTCAGGCCATAATTTTGTTAGTGTCGGAATTACTGTTACCTTCATCGGCAAAATCAATGATTTTATTAAGCGATGACTTGGTATTTTGATTTTTAGCCCAGTCGAACTTGAGTAAGACTTTATCTTCGAGAAGCTGATAAGCTTGATTTGGTGTTTTATAGAGGAAAATACCACCGTTGGCGGTATTTAGAACTTCTTACGGGTATTTTCGTTGAGACCATGTAACAGATTTTGATAATATTTCCTTGGGACAGATTATAACCATGTTACATTGTCTTAGCATTTTCCTTCAATATGAAGCCAACATTTGTTAGAGATTCAGTTTCATGTTGAGAAAAAGCATGGATTGTCTCCTAAAGGAGATCCCTCTAAAAGAGCTGGGGGGAAAAATTCGGCTAAAGAACGCATTTGAATTCATTCCCAACTTTTGATTAGTTCCTTCATTAAACGTCCAAAAACATGTTTTGCTTCTCCAATGAGTGATAGGGGAAACATCATTAGCGACAACTCATTTTTTTTGGTATCTCTGTATTTATACATTCGCAGATTCTGAGGAATTCAGAATGTTTTATAAGGATCAGGTTGTTGGTTCTACCATCAAATTGGTATTCCTTTGTATGAGTAGTCAAGTGGATACCTATAATGGCAAATTCATTTGCGTTTTCAGGAATTAGTGATCACAGAACGGGAGTCAGGAGAGCCAACACGTCCGACATCCATATGGGTTCATCATCCATGGATCGTAAATTTCGACGAATATAAAGAAATGATGGAAGTAAATGATTTGAAAGAATTGGCGGATAGATAAATTCTCCGGGGTGATAGGTGGATTGTTACTTTGATCGAATGGAACTCTTACTATTTCGAGACAAATCTTCGACTCAAGTACGTTAGGTCATGTAACGTTCAAACAAGTTCAGAATTGGAAGCACGTGGTATGCATTCCAAATGAGATCATTTTTTAAAGGTCAGTTTGCAGAAAACCCGTATGGCATTTTTGAAAAAAATGGATTAAAAATTAATTTTACAGAGTTTAACTACATAAAACACTTAGAAAACCCCACAACTGGAGCCAAATACTATGATTGTTTTCAAAAGCTTTAATATAATGAATGAAATACCAATTTTATTAAAGGGAAACCACGGTAAAAGTAAACCACGTATATAGAATAATATTTTTTAGTAAGAACCAACAACGTCCACAGGGCTTTGAGTATGTTCAAAAGATCAAAGAAAAATAGACTTAAAACAATTTTTAAAAATAACTTTTGTTTTACCAGTGATAATAAAGATGACTACTCGGATAGTTGAGAATAATTTATAAGTAGTGGTAATGATTAAGAACTCCAAGATGGAACCTTAACTAATAAAAAGGATTTCTCGTCATATAACATTTTCACAAATTAATTTAATAATTTATTTTCTAAGACTTATATTTAGTTGGCTAGACCATATGTGTCACTCAAATGATCTAGTTACTTATTATATCAAAGCTTATTTTGTTTATCAATTTACGAAAGTAGATTTCTCGACACAAACGATAAAGACCATAGATAAATCTTTAAAACCATAAATCATATAGGGTCCTTTCGACCTATACCGATAATAATAATATAATCAAAAGTTGATAAGCGAAAAACCGTACAAATAAGATAAAAAGTGTGCAACATAAGATTGAGATTAAATGAATTCACAAATCAACAAACCCTTACTCCAACATCATAACTACACCGAGTATCAAGAAGAATTACCCTCTCATGTGCTATGTAGTTCTTAACATATCTTGATTCAACAAGAAACTTCATTATTTCAATAAACTAAGATGATGTTCTTCTTCGTTCTTGGTTGTTTAATCTTGAATCTTCAAAAGGTATGGTGTTTATGCTTGGGAAAAGGTTGGAAAAGGATTAGGATATCATAAGGGTGAGAGAGAGTGTGTGTGATATGAGGGAAATGAGAATGAAGGGATGATTTGTGGTGAAAATTCGTCTCTTATTTATAGGCTGATTTTAGGGTAAAAGTGCGATGCATAATTTTATAAGTGCGGTGCACATAGGGTGTTAATACGCTAGTATTTATGACTACATTGAATTTACGTAGACAGATGGGAAGTGCAACGCACAAAGAATTTATATTCGGCGTACTAGGGATTAATGCACATTTTGACTAGTCATTTAATTTCTTTGACTTTGAGAAAATGCAGCACCCCCAACATTGGTTACGTGCGAAGAGCGCACAATTGCACTTTGCAACTTGAGACTTTATCTTTTTTCTTGTATCTTGATTACCAAAGTGTATAAGTATTTGATCTTTCTTTGATTTGAGCTCGGGATGTCTTCAAGTGAACCTGTAAGTATTTCATGCTATTAAGTATCAAAAGTTCACGAGAAATGATAAAATATGTATAAATAACGCCACCAAAAACATGTATAATTTAGGCGTTATCAAACCCTACCTAACCACTAAACCTTATACCATAAACCCTAAACCTCCTCCATAACCACTAAAACCTATATACCAAAAACCCTAAAACCACACTAACCACTAAACCCAAAACCCTGAACCACAAGGTATAAAATCGAAAACTAAGAAAAAACATAAAACTTTAAAAATAAATACAGAAACAACCCTAAACCCCAAACCCTTAAACCTACATCCCATAACCACAAGTCATATTAACACAACTGATATAAACATTAACTTTAAAATATAAACCAAAAATCCTAAACCACTAACAAATAATCCCTATTAATCAAAAAACTTAAATGTCCTAACCACTAAGTTATAAAAACAAACCACTAGGTATGAATAACACCAGTATATATACAATAAACATAATATCATACCAAAACCCTAAACCCTATAACTAAAAATTCCTAACCCAATACCAAAAAACCAAAAACCTCTAACCACTAGGAGTATAATATCACAAGTGAAATTTTAAACCTTATACCAAAACCTAAACCCTGAAACCACTAAATCCCTATAACTAAAAAACTAACACCTAACCATTAAACCCTATACAAAAACCCTAAACCCCTAACCACTAAACCATATGCCAATAACCCTAAACCCCCTCCCTAACCACTAATCCCTATACCAAAAACTCTAAACCTCAACCATTAAACCCTATACCAAAAACTCTAAACCCCAACCCACTATGTATAAAATCACAAGTGATATATACATAAACTAAAAAATATACAAAAACATAAAACTCCCTGACCACGACCCTATACCAAAACACCTAAACCCAAACCACAAAGTGTAATATCAACAAGTGAAATATATACATAACTTTAAATATATACATGATGTGTCGTTGTCTTGGTGTATATTTTATTGATTCAAGTTTTAAATTTATATTTTGCCGACTAAACCAAAAACAACACTTTAACGGGCAGTGTACCTGATCGATAGTAGTTTCATGGTAAGTAGGGTGTCGAACACTTGAAGCGAGGTTAAATCTATCAATTTAATTAATATCTTTGTTCACTAATCTATGTTAATTCTACCCTATTACGTAAACCTATGTCAGTCCATAACCTAATTTTCAAATAGGAAACAGGGGGGGGGGGGTTTCAGCCTGAGAAATTGTCACGGTTTGGTTGGTGACATCAATCAATTAAAGGCACTTTAACCCACGTAAGCAAACAAACAAAAGATAAAAGAGCAGTTGAGCCAAATATAAGAAAACTGTATTAACCGTTATTAATCCGGTTAGATAGTTGGTTTGTTTATTAAGTGCAATGATTTCTTCTCTCGAGGTGACATATCATTCTTAACTTTATGCGTTACATCATCCTAAGACCTAGACACATTAATTCTGTCACAATTAAAGCATCCGCATAAAGCATCCTTAATTGCTGATTATAATCTATCTTAGGGATTAAAGCAATGGTGATCTTGTTAAACCTTAGCTCATAGAGACTTTACCCACTTACCGCTTAATGGTGATTTATACACTAGTATTCCACTTTTCTAACTATCCAATGGATCAGAACATTATTTGTTGAATTATCTAGGTTCACCTTCTAGTCAACACGATCAATAAGCCGATTGCAATATCCCATTAACCAGTTAAGCCCTAAGCGTATCCTAGACCCAGATTTGAAGGACAATATTTGTGATCCTATGATTTAGATGTATAAATAACTATAAGGAAGCATGCACAGACTCTAAATTTACTTGTCCGTGTCACTAGATCCAGTGAAAGTTTATAGGTCACATACAAAAGGCGGCGTAAACTGTATTAAATTGATAAACATAAACAATCGTCCAAAGATAATCAAGAAAATCAAGATAAACAAATCCCACACATTCCCAAATCTTTCATAATAACTGCTAATACCACAAATATTAGCCATCAACGTCATAATTAATACAAAAGCAATATTTTAGCCAAGGTAAACTAACCGAGTTAACGAATGATACCAAAAACTAAACGATTACAAAATTATATAGAATTACACATTGTCTCCTATGGAATTGATAACGTTAGCCGAACCTCTCTACTCCTTTCTCCTCTGAAAATTACTTTTTTGGTTTAGGTATCGAAAATCTGATTTTAGCACACTTAAACTTGTTTTTTGAGTATCTATTATAAGGTCTAGAAGTCGTTCGATACGCCCTTGATCCAAGGAATTAAGATACGGCGTATTTGGGGATATCTTGGAGAAAGGACCAACGTTTGATAACATCCAATAATATTCCACATACTATATCTTCGATACGGCGTATTGAGATCTTCTGGATATGGCGTATTGGGCTTCATTCCTCGGTGGTCTTTGGCGAGTGCAGGCACGGATACGCCGTATCTTCCTTGATGGATACGGCATATTGGTCTTCAGAATAGTAATCTTCAAAATATCTTCATTTAAGCTCCAAAATAAATACGCACCTTTTGCTAATATTTACCATAACTCCATAATTACTACAATTCTAAAATAAAAAACGATTCACAACAGATTCTTTGCAATAACTATACAAAATGGGTTATAACATGGATAAATGATTCTAAAATAGACGATTAATTTGATGTCATAAAATAATCCCCCCACTTAATCCTACTTGTCCTAAGTAGCCTTTAGGAAGTTTATAAACAATGTATCCATAAGGAATTTTTCTAAAAGTATTTATTCGATCCATTACAAGTACACAACCAAAACACCTCACAAATAGAAGATGAAACAACCCAAATCACGATCAACTAATCTATGTGGTAAACATATAACTATTCGTTCCATTGCTCGAATCCATGACCAGTAATCATCATAAGCTTGGCAGGATACACATCTCTACCACTAAATACCAAAGAAGGAGTAACAAGTTTAATAAGGAAAATAGGGTTTTTTGTATGGAAAGGCTTATGGTTTGATCATTCAATCAATCTCACAAAGTGCCACTCTAACAACAAGGAAGGTAAAGCACACATACATAGCCGTAACGACAGAATAGACATGTGTGTTCGATCACATCCCCATTCGAATTTAACCAACGGTTAGGATGAAGAATGCTATAGGGTAGGAATCTTATAACTTTCACCAATAGTATTAAACCAACAAGGCATCTAAGACATGCATACATGGCCATATACAATGGAATTTACATGCATCTTGATTCAGCAACCCTCATTCAATGTAAAAACCCATAGTAATCTTAGGTGAGAGGAAAGTAAATTGTTGTTAAATAAAAATCAAGAAACAAATAAATTAAGCCTAAAGTACAAGTTGCTAGACACTTTTTCTCGACCGTTACCATGATAAAGACATAACTATTTACAACGTCTTGATCATAGATCAAAAACAACAACCTAAGTTGGCATTCTCGTAACGGTCAACTTCCCAATCATCCCAAAACTTTACATACTCTACAAGGTAAGTGGCGATATCTTCCACTTTGTACAATACTCTACATCGTTGATTTTTTAGACGTATGAATGAATAATCGATCCTTCATGTAATTCCTTCGGTAGTTGCAAAACAATTATCTTCAAACTTTCCTTCACTTTTTTGTTGTGATTTTTCTAATTTTGTCTCTTTTTTTACCTATGCTTCAAATCTTGGTGTATTTTCACCATCTTCATGATCATAATAATTCTGGATAATTTCTTCGATAGTTCTTCATTCTTCGGACTCACCGTTAACTGTGATGGTAGTAAAATCACATGAGTTTTGACTACTAATATACATTCCCATTTTCAATGTGTAAATTTCCAACCACACCAAAGATAGAAAATGACATAAGACTCGGGAAATACAAATTTACACTTTAAGCAACTAGCAACTGCAAATTAAACTTAATCTAACAAGGAAGTAACGGTTAAGGTGTAGCGGGAACAAAATAAGTTGGTGTATTTCCCCAAAGATTTGCTCTACGTTGTTCTAGTGGACTTCTCAAAAGATGAAGTGGAAAATGGTTTAAACTGGAGGTTAACTAACCAATTGTAGTTTAGTTAATAAGCAACACTAAAGGCAATTAGGTGTAATCCTAGAAATTTACCATTAAAACAAGTAAACTAATTTAAATATCCATAATACTCTTTATTGTGGTCTCGAGTGATATACCAAGTTCTAAAGTCTACAACATCACCAGAACACTCATATTTTGTAGAATTTGGGTAAACATTTTGGAAACGGATAGGCTAAATTATCACAATATCTATCAAGGGTTATTGTGTGCAGGTTATGTATCAAGTAATTTCACAAAAGTATGCTTGAATTTTTTTTTTAAATTAGAGCATAATTTAAGCATTTTAATGTGAAAATTTAGGACAAGTAAACATTCTAATTCCATCCTCCCCCACTTGAAAAAAAACAACGTCCTCGTTATATAGAAAAATATAAAATAACGAGAATTAAAAAAATTAAATGAAAACTCCACTATATTTGCTCGTAGATCTCTAAGTAGCGTTTAAGCAACAGATGTGTCTGGAAAAGCTTCTGATTCCAAGCACGAACACACAACACACACAAAATTCTAGAAAATATGCATTCCACCAACTCTCGATATTACTTTCACAGGTCCTGTACAAAATAAAGGAAGAACAGTGCATTTCCTATCTTGGTACCTACGGTTAATTTAAACTAAACTAAACTAATACGGGTCAGTTTTGGTGGATACAGCGTATCAGGTTAGTGAATATGCCGTATTCCAGAACTGACGATAATGTTTTTAAAGTGCAATAAAAAATAAAGACGGGATAACTCCAGACTTCATAAACGTCATATGGTATGGAGCAGATACGCCGTATTGATTTCTGGAAAGACAGACTTGATAAAATTAAATAACAATCCGGGTTGTCTCCCGGGAAGCCACTTTTGTTTTATACGAAGTCTTTAAGGTTATCCGTTGTCTTCATCTTCTCTCACATTCGATCTCATGTAACACTAACATGCCCGCGTGTGACATTCATCCTTTACCAAAACTCGATAAAGTCGGGTTCTAGATCAAAACTCTTTGTAGAACCTCTTTAAATTTGGTAGTGAGTGCGAGATCTCCGTTCATCTTATCATGATCTCTTACCTCAGTAATGGTCGAATTTTTAATTGCAATTGTTCAATATGTTGTTTAAATCTCGAATGTGATCGCACAATTTGGTAAGTTACTTCATCATTACCATTGTAAATGGTAATCATTTCGTCAAACCGTCATGCTTTAATTCCAACTTCTCTTAAGAACGATTCACCAACAATAACATCGTCCATTCCTTCATCACAATAAGCATCCATATCTTCCAAAACCGCAACAAAAAGGTTTTTTAGTCCATATAACAGAAAAGGTTCCAACAAAAATAGGCACATTCATTAAGGTTCCTACAACATTATTCCCTTCGTACACCATGTTATCTTTCATTATTGAATTATGAAACTTTTTGGACATCACATTGACGTACAATAAACGGGAAAAGTTTACGTGTGTAAAACAAATCCTATCATGCAATGAAAACTTAAGATGTGAGCACAATCTATCTGGATACTCTTATCACGTCACAAGAACTGAGGGGTAATCATCAATTCTAGTAATCAAGATCTTTATCCCTAGTTCTAAATTCCTCAATTACCTTCAAACTGCTTCCTCAATAGTGGGCATTAAATCATCACCTTGATTTATCCTAAGCTTAAATGGTTCATTTAGATCATTTTGTTTGATGCAATCTTCCAAGAAAGGGTCTAATGATCAATTTAACACCAAAGTCTCTCCCATTAGCCTAGCTTCTAAATTAAGTTCCATTCATTCTCACAAACTTAGCATTAACCCTCTTAAGTAAACCACGAGCAGATTTAACAACTTTTTGAAAAAAATCTTTTCTCTACCCAACACTTAAATTAACTTTCTCTGTAAACATCAATTGAAGCCCGGCGGTAATAACAAAATGGACTTCCAAGGCTCCAAGGCAACTTGATATCCTATGCAAATCTAGAATTATAAAGTCTACTGGGAAAGTAAATTTACCAATTCTTACTAGTATGGTTTTCAGCAATTCCTTTTGGATATTTCACTATCCTATCCCTAATTCCACTGTTAGCTTAGTGTGAGCTAATTCGCCTAATCCTAAGTTAAGGTAGGTCAATAGAGGCATTACATTAACGCTAGATCCTAAGTCAACAGAGGCAGTATCGATAAAAAGGCCCCAAAACCATATTTTATAAAGCAAGGTAAATTGATAACTCCTGGGTCTTACTCCTTTTAGGGTATGGATTCATCGATTTATGAAGCTTTAGAGTAAGCTTTCGAGAATTATGGTCCATATGATCCTTTCTTTCCATCATAGTAGTAACCATTCAAACAACTTGGAAATGGAATCGTCATTTGTCTTGTCTCGTACATGAGTGTGCAGTTCTGTCCAGTGCATACGGCGTATTAGGGAGATCCATTACGGCGTATAAGGTGTGAATCAACTTCAATATTAGTAAAGATCGATTTGACTTAATCTCTCGGGTTCGTTTTAGTCGAGCTAGGTAGACTTCCAAATCCTCTTTCATGTAGTACCTTACTCATTTGCCCGATTTATATTTCTAATGTTTTAATTGATGCTCATTGGTTCCTTATGGCAGCATCTGTTGAAGCTCAGATTTCTTTGATCAAGTTAAAGTTTTCCTCGTGTCTTTTTGTTGATTCTCCCATAAATTTTCTAAAGGTATCTTCCATTGATTGCCTTTGTTCTTGATACGAAGGATTTGCATTGTTCCTTTGATAAAATCCTGGAGCTGTTGCTCTATACCCCTCACTTTGAAAAGGTCTACCAAATTGCATGTAGTAAGCTTCTTTTAGGGTTTTCCCTTCTTCTTTTAGTGGGAAATCTTTGGTGTAATGGGGTCCTTTGCATTCTTCACATCCTACTTGAGCAACATAAACTTTTTCATTCACCTTCTTGATCTCTCTTCCTAGATTAGTTAGTTGTGCTTGTATAGCAGACAGACCGTCATAAGTCTCAGTACTTCTTCCTCTAGATTTTACATTATGCCATTACTTGGATGACCTTTTTAGCTTCTGGAACTGTCTTAGTTGGAATAGCACCTCTTGAGTCAAGAATCTATCGTGTTGGAACATCTAACCCATTATAGAACAAAATTACCTCCTGCATCTCAGTAAAATAGTGTTGATGACACTTCATTAAGAGTTCTTTAAAGCGCTCCTATGCTTAATAAAGGGTTTCATCTAGTTCTTGCTAAAAGTTGTTGATTTCCTCCATTTTCTACGCAGTTCGACCAGGTGGGCAATATTTGTTTAAAAACTTAGTTTTAAGATCTTCTTAAGTTTTGATCAAACCAGTTGGTTCGTTTCTTAGCCAATGACTTGTGGCTCTGGTTAAGGATATAGGGAAGACTCAGAGCATTAGTTGATCCTCAGTGATGTTAGGAACGTGGAATAAGTCAACAATTTCAAGAACTTTTTCAATGTGTTCGTTCGCATCTTCATTATCCGAACCGCTAAACGTGTTTTCTCGAAGCTCCTTAAGAAATTGGCCTTTCAGTTCAAAACTATCTTTTTCCTCAATCTTAGGCCTAGCAACTCCTGATCGATAGTCCGTTCGGGTCTTGCTCATGTATTGCTCCATGGTTTCCGTCATTGCTTTCACTTCTTCATCCTCTGAGTATTCTTGGTCAGAAAATAAATTGAAATCAGGTGATCTTAATTCGTCAAGGCTTAGTGACTTGAAGTGTCTCCTAGATGATCTAAATTCTCGTTCAGGTTCTTTGTAAGGTGTAAATAGTTCATTTGTTAAACTCTTTGTCATGCACTACCTGTAACAAGGGATAAGCAATCAGTAGGATCTACTCTAAAGAAAAGTAGAAAAAAGTTTAGCACGGAAATCAAATATAGAAAACTTAGAATCTATTTTTGTTCCAGATGATCGATACGCCGTATCCAATGGAACTGGATACGCCATATTAATCAGTTGAATGAATACGATGTATTGGACAAAAAGTTGGATACGCCGTATCCGAGAAAAGTGGATATGCCGTATTCAGCTATCGACCAGAATAGTGTATTAACAAAAATAATTAAATACGCAAGCAATTAAATACAAATATATACAAGAAAACAATACTAACAAAAATATACATGATATACAAGAATATACACTAATCTAAATTATACTACTCCTAAGGGTTAGATATAATCTAATGGTAAAAACCAAAATATCAAATAAAAATCAAGATTAATTTTCACTCCCCGCACGGCGCAAGAAGATCTTGAATGTGGTCATATTGTGGTTATATTATTATTGATTCAAGTTTTAAATTTATATTTTGCCGACTAACCAAAAACAACACATTAACGGGCAGTGTACCTGATCGGTAGTAGTTTTGTAGTATAGTTAGGTGTCAACACTTGAAGAGAGTTTGTAACCACCCACCATTTATTACATATAGCACGGAAGCAAATCTGGGGTTTATACTTCAAGGTACAACATCATAATCATAGAAAACGAATCAAAAAGAGGTCCATTTTTGAAAATAGTTATCTATATTATTTCTTACTTTTTTACAATCGAGGTTTCCAGAATCTAAAATACAACATCGATATGATAACGTTTTTTCCATCTTCGTGA
This sequence comes from Tanacetum coccineum, assembly GCA_026074375.1. NCBI lineage: Eukaryota > Viridiplantae > Streptophyta > Magnoliopsida > Asterales > Asteraceae > Tanacetum > Tanacetum coccineum. Next base: position 62,279 of record BQNB010011538.1, read on the forward strand.
CTTGTCACATATCGTACCTTTAGTTACCTTGAGATAAAACATGCTAAAAAGTCAACACAAAGTTTTGAGTAAATCCCATAGGATTAAGTAATATAGGTTTGAAATGCAAATGCATATTTGGGTTTACGTTGATATACACCCAGTATAGACAATATAAATTTATTATTGCCATTAGCTCACAATCCGATTGCCTTAGGTATAGAAGATAATATTGCCCTGCTGCGAGCAACCTATGCCACAATACCATTCGTGATTTTCTAATGCGGCAAATTGGTTACACGTAAACTGGGGTACAAACAACGGGAGTGCCGAGCCCAAATAGATCTATTCTATCAATCAGCGCTTACTAAAACTACAGAGTAATTACAGGTTTCCGATTATGAGGACTAAAAGGCAAGCAGTTACTTATGCTATCTAATTGAAAAACATACATAAATAATTTGCATATGTTTATAGCATGGATCCCCCCGCTTTTTATAAAAGATTGAAATGCGAGCTATAACTCACCTGACATTACAGGGAAATTGATAGCTAATGTATAGGGAATGAAAGTAACGGCTTCAACACGGCAATAACAGGCAACCTGGGTTAATATATGGAAAGTATTAGTTTGATTTAATATTATACAGTTTTTTGGTATCAATGTTGGTTTGATATAAAAATTATCATAACACCGTTCGGGCCATCATAGTTTAGAAGTCATTTAGTAAACTTTGATGTGAGCTACGGCAGCTTTAAATCTTGAAACCCACACTCAGACAGAACATAGTACCAAGATGAAAACTTCCTTAATATAAGCTTCCCTAGTATTGTGGTATGATATGGATCCATGACATGATTTTTGAAAGGCACATCGATGTGAATGAAATAAGTATTAGAACAAAAAAGGCATTTTTAAACATTTTAATCAATATCTTGAGAAGTTAAGACACGAGGAGCGTTAAATAAAGTTATGTCTGTAATGTTTTGAATAAGATTTTAAATACTTATTTTCAAATGTACATATCAGACCCCGAGGTTTATGGAAATTGCAAGTATACCCCTCGGTTTGCCTTTTTATACTTTGGTCTTTTCACTTTTACATTGATATACCAAGTAAACCTTGTACTTTAAAAAGTGACATAATAGACCCCTGTAGTTATAACTTTGATAAAATGACACTTTTAGTCCTTTTAGTTATAAGTTTCTGAAATTTACGATATATACCCCTTGCATGGATTATAATTACAAAACATGGTCCACTTGCCCAGCAAGCTTAATTAATCATTCAATAGTCATTTAATAAGTATAATAAACTAAAGTATGAAGATTTAACACAACATAAGCTTAAATTTAAGATATTTTCGTTAATACAAGAAAAACGGGGTCCAAATTAGGGTCAAATGAAAACGCAGGTTAAAGGTCAATTACTTTCATGACTTATCAAAGCACTTATTTTAACATTATAATAGCTTATTAGGATAGATTATAACAAAATTTTACAAGTTTAACCCATAGTTTAAGTAAAAACATGAATTAGGTTTCGGGACGGTTTTGATCAAAAAGGCATATCACTTAGTTATTAGTCAAAATCTTTATACTATGATTTTTACCAATAACATATAACATATTAACATCCATAGCAAATATAAGCTTAAAAACCAGTTTTAAGCATATAGCTGGAAACGGTCAGAAACGGGACTTTCGCTTCGAACTGCTAGAGTAACGACCCTACGGGCATGTTTCTTGGTTTCCTTTTGCTTCCTTATGTACTTGAGACTTATTAAGATCTATTAGAATTCATATTGAGCAAGGAGTTTTTCCTACTATAAGGTTATAGAGGAATAAGTGGGGGATGAAGAAAAAAGAACACACAATGCCCCATTATACCCATTTGAAGGTAAAATGAGTAAGCAAGCCTTAGGATCTGTCTAAACACCTAGAGGTCTAGGTATGATTTTTATAATCTAGGAAATCAATGGAGGAGGTCTAGAAGTAAGCTTGATGAGTGTTTGGGTTGTGTGTATGCCGCGCTGAAGAGAACAAAGAGAGCCATGTGCTCTTAATTTTGACCAAGGATTGGTCTAAGTAGGTGCATAAGCTGCTTTAAGTTTCTAAAGAGTATATGGGTGTCATAATTGTACATGGTACAATTTAGAGGGTTAAAATGGTCAATAAAACAAACCGTCTATTGGTTACGGTTCTCAAGTTTTTAACAAGTAACATTTGTGTTATACATGATTAAGAATGAATGAAATAGGTTGGTTAAGTCTTGGATTAAAAAGTAATTAGCAAATATTATCATCATTTGGGTAAAAACGGATTAGAATTGAAGAAAAGGGAGTACCGGGTTCAACAAGGGCTCGTTTAGGGTTTTTCCTTGACTTTTCTGCTTATATTTTGCATACACCTTGATTAAATGAGGAATACAAATCCTAGGGCTTATTATAAAGTATTATAAAAGAAGTTAGTCATATGGTTAAAGTTAAAATGGTTGAAATTTGAGAAAAAGGTCAAAGTCACAATTAGGCACAATTAAGGGTTTTTTCCTGGATCGTAAGGTTTTCTAGGCTTTGATTTCTGCACATAGCCCACGTTAAGAAAATATAAAATTTGTAAACTCATTTTATGAGTTTACAATGGCCCTTGGTTGGTTATTTGGGTCTAGAATGGTTTAAAACGAGTAAACGGGTTAAATGAACCAATTAGGTACATTTAGGGTTTCTAGGATATGTTTTACGTACAAGTGAAGTAAAATGATGAAGTAATGATGAAATAATGATTGAATAGGATTGATATGATTGTAAAATAAGTTATTACAACTTATTTGAGTGTTGGTTTGGGTTTACAATGGATAAAAGCCAAGAAACAGGTCATGGGTTAGAAACTAACTCGGTTTTAGGGTTTAGGGTTTTGAATTAGGGTTTTGAGTGTAAAAAGATGTATGAAAGCTTATGAATAGAATATTTAGGGTTTACATCTTGTAGAATGAGTGTAGTAACTTGCTTAAGTGGTGGTGAAGAAATTAGAATGAAAACGGAGGTAAAACGGCTATTTTAGAGATCATGCTTAATGACTTGTACATTGAGCTTTTAGAGATTTGTGCTTTGACTTGAAGAGATTTTATATTTCAAATGAGATATCATATTACTTGTACATATGCTTTAGTAGCTTGTGCATTCACTTTAGGTGTTAACCTTTTCATGAGGTTAGGGTTTAGGGCATCCGATAATGGTTTAAAGCCCGTTTTAATATGATGTTGCAAATGGTACCTTTTAGGAATAATGTACCTTGTAATAATGATATTATGATATTGACTTGATATGTTATGATGTTTGATTGACATATATGAAGATAGGATTGCCATACGTAGGTTGTCCGAGTCCGTTAACTTGAGTTATGCAGGTTATATTGCATATTGAGATATTGGCAAAGTAATGTAATGTAATAAAGCGAAAAATTTCCCTGAAAAAGGTGATTTCATATATAACTGATAGATTGTACATCATCTAACTTAATAGATGGATATTTACATTTATGAAAATTGCGGGTTGTTATAGGTTTGTTTTTGTACTACGTTTGGTTTGAACTCATCACAAAAGATTTCATCTTTTGTGTGTTCAAAAAACCATAAAGTTTGTTACTTTCTTGTTTATCTATATTAATATAAGCTAGGTTTAAAAGGAAAACTTTAAAAAACTTCAAAATATTTCATTTTTTGAGTACTTTTGGTTCAAAAAGTACATCTATATGATATGTTGGTACTTTTGACTAAAAACATTAGAAAAATGATTGGAATTACAAATCACATAAGATATGTTGACTAAGGTTTTTCTTTGTAAAACCCTAGCTCTCTCTAGTATATAAAGAGAGTATGGTGAATAGTTTTGATTATCCATCATAGATGAACTATCTCAATGAGAAGTCTAACTAGCAAAGTGTGTGTCATGTAATAGGTAATAGATAGTACCATAAGATGAATCATAATCCACTATGTGCTTATTAGTTATTAGTAAGTCCTTAAGAATAAGAAAACCTTGTTTCATAACAATGATGTGTTCTAATTATTCGTCTGCGTGTTTGTTCAAGCATTGTTAGTATATCCTAGATGGCTAGATCGTGGTTTATCAATTGGTATCAGAGCGGGTTGCTCTTGATATCTAGACTACAAGGTATACATATCTAATTTTTTTGATGATATGGATCTCTGATAGATGATGAAATTATGGCTCGATTTGGGGATTATATGAAGAGAGTTGATTATCGCTTTTTGATGTTGTATTGAGTACACAGATGCTGTACTTATCATAACCTTTTAATAGGAGGTATCTATTCCAGTGCTTACAATGGTGTGACGAAGACTTAGAATCTAGCAAAGGTGTTATATCTATAAACTTAGGGTGCCTTTAATGCTCACAATTTGCTATCACTTGAAAGGAGTACGTTGTTGTGCTCAGTGTCTCATATTGTTTGAGGATTTTGTCAAGAATTGTGAAATCTACTTAATTATTTTGGTCTTGGTAAAGTTTTGACATCACGTGGATAGTGCAAGACATAAGACCACAGTTTGGGAAAAATTCCTACTTCTTCCAACTATGGGTTATACTCATTTTTCTCATCATAATTAAAAAACCTTATTACTTGGAGCCTACTGAGGTTCGAGATTCAAGAGATTGGTTACATACTTCAGGGGAAGCTTATTGATTAAATGTTTAACCATCTACACGTACCACTTAAAGGGAAGTGTTCACAAGTTGCTTATCTATAGAAGACCCCTATTGGATGATTAAACAAAAAGAAGGAAGAAATTCGTGATATTGCCAGCTTATTATTGTTATAGTGGTGGGCATGTTCAAGGAATCTTAAAGTCAAGGGGAAGCTTTGAAGATTGTTTCATACATGGAGATGTTTTTGTAATATCACAATAGGTAAGATTGTTTGGGATCTGAGGATATGATGATTACAAAACTACAATATGCTTATATGTTGAAAGATAAATTGAAACAAGAAGGACTAAATGATATGTTGGACTTGAACTAAAACATAATGTTGATTGGAGTTAACAAAATCACCATTAATATGATATGTTTTTGGACTTTGACATAAACATTAAAGAAGATATGTGAAGTGACAAAATAACAATATGATATGTTTTGGACTAAGGGTTTTTCTGTAAACCCTAGCCTCTCTAGTATATAAAGAGAGGTAGGGTGAATAGTTTGATTATCCATCATAGTTGAGACTTCTCAATGAGAGTCTAATAGCAAAGTGTGTGTCATGTAATAGTAATAGATAGTCATAGATGAGTCATGAATCATCTACATGCTAGTAAGTTATTAGTATCTATGAATAAGAAAACCTTGTCAAAACAAGATACAGAGCGTTCTTATTATTCCTGCCTGCGTGTTTGTTAATCATTGTTAGTATATCCTAGATGGCTAGATCGTGGTTTATCAATTGGTATCAGAGCGGGTTGCTCTTGATATCTAGGATCTACAAGGTATATATCTAATTTGTTTTTGGATGGATTTGGATCTCGGATAGATGATGAAATTATGGCTCGATTTCTGGGATTTATATATGAAGAGAGTTGATTAATTGCTTATTTGATGTTGTAGTTTGAGTTTCACAGATGCGTGTTTCTTATCATGCTAGAGGTAACTTGTTTCGTGCTATACAATGTGTACGAAGACTTGAACGAATCATAGCAAATGGTGTATGATCTATAAACTAAGGGTGCTTAAAGCTCAACATTTGCTATCACTTGAAAAGGAGTTACGTTGTTGTGCTCAGTGTCCATATAGTTGAGGATTTGTCAAGATATTGCGATCTACCTTATATTTTTGGATCTTGTATAATTTGACATCACGTGATATGTGCACAGACATAAGACAACAAGTTTGGGAAATTCTACTTCTTCAACATATGGGTTATACTCATTTTTCTTCATCAATAATTACTACTTGGAGCCTACTGAGTTCGAGATTCAAGAGATGGTTAGCATACTTTCAGGGGAAGCTTATTGTTAACATGTTTAACCATCTACATGTACCACTTAAGGGGAAGTGTTCACAAGTTGCTTATCTACAGATGACCCCTATTGGATGATTACAAAAAGGGGAAGAAGATTCGTGATTTGCAGCTTATTATTTTATGTGGTGGCATGTTCAAGGAGATCTTAAGTCAAGGGGAAGCTTTGAAGATTGTTTCATTCATGGAGACTGTTTTGTAATATCAAATAGGGGAAGATTGTTGGGATCTGAGATTTGATGATTACAAAACTACATATGCTTATATGAAGATAAATGAAACAAGAAGGACTTAATATGATATGTTGGACTTTGACTAAAACATTAATGTTGATTGGAAGTTACAAAATCAACATTAATATGATATGTTGGACTTTGACTAAAACATTAATGATGATTGGAAGTTACAAAATCAACATTATGATATGTTTGACTAAGGTTTTCTTGTAAACCCTAGCCTCTCTAGTATATAAAGAGAGGTAGGGTGAATAGTTTGATTATCCATCATAGTTGAGACTTCTCAATGAGAGTCTAATAGCAAAGTGTGTGTCATGTAATAGTAATAGATAGTCATAGATGAGTCATGAATCATCTATGTGCTTATTAGTTTATTAGTAGTCTTATGAATAAGAAAACCTTGTTCATAACAATGATTGTGTTCTTAATTATTCCGCTGCGTGTTTGTTAATCATTGTTAGTATATCCTAGATGGCTAGATCGTGGTTTATCATTTTGTTGGGTTCCTTTTGTTGGCTTATCTTTCACGTGAGAAGACACAAGGACGAAAGCAACAACCGAACGAGTGAAATAACAAGGACCGGACGAGCAACAGTTTAGAAAGATCGAACGAGCAACATTCAAGATTGGATCGAACGAGTGTAAGATTGCAAGGATCGAACTAGTAAGCATCGAACTAGTGAGCATCGAACTAGTGAGCATCGAACTAGTAAGCATAGAACTAGTGAGCATCGAACTAGTAAGCATCGAACTAGTGAGCATTGAACTAGTGAGCATCGAACGAGTAAGCATCGAACTAGTAAGCATCGAACTAGTAAGCATCGAACTAGTGAGCATCGAACTAGTGAGGATCGAACTAGTGAAGATCGAACTAGTGTGAACCGAACTAGCATTCACTAGAGACAACCGATCGAGCTACATTCTTTAGGAACCGAACGAGTACTCGTTTAAGTGTTTTCGGTTTTCGGTTTCGAGTGTCGGTAATCTACGGGACTTATAACGTATACCGTTGTGTCCGTGTCGTCGTTTCGATCATCGTGGTATATTCGGTTTTCACCGACGATTACCGTATCACTCCGCGAGATCAATAATACAAAACGTATTATATCTTTTAATTTTCAAATGAAAAAGATGAATAGTGCATGGAGAGGGAGATTTTCGTGTATTGTTAATTATACAATTTCGAAAATTGCACTTTTAGTCCCTGGACTTCATACTCCATTTACCATTTGTCCTAACTTTGTTATTAATCCCTCATTGTTAAATCAATCTTTCACCATTAGTCCTTTCAAGTTATAAATCAAACGTTTGCCCTTCAAAGTAAACCGTTCGTGCACCGTTCAAAGTTTTAAGCTCATTAATCGTTTCAAAAGCTTACGCTCTTCAACGTCAACAACGATTTCACCTACAACAATTTTTTTTATTCACGGTTTTTTCTTGATTTAGTAAAATCCCGTAAAAGTCGATTTATTTTTACGGTTTAAATCATAGAATTGTAAAATCCCGTGAATGTTAATTGATTTCAACAACACAACAAACACGATACATAACACTAAAAACGATCTGAATAAGATTCACTTAAACGTCAAAACGGCTATGGAATTTGGATTTTAATGTCAAGTGATCACGAAGTTGATTTGGTATCCCTTATTTTGACTTTGAAGTGGGATTCACGAAGGCGTCCCTACTAATATTCATCATCGAGACTTCCTTCCTACTTCCTTCTACCACCACACCTTTTCTTCAACCCAATCTATCGTTTGACGACTGCTTGAATCCGATACAGTTATGGGTGAACTTGGATTATCTATTATACCGATGTAAGAGTTACATTGTTAGAGACCACAGTGGGTTTTAAAGTCTATTACTAAAGGAGTTACATTGTAGTTGCTCCAGATGGTCAAACGCAGAATGCCCGATGTGGATAGTCCCCAACAAAGAATTCAACTGTTTAATTAATTTTTGTTTTAACGTTTCTTTTTGATTTGGTAAATCCCCGCGAAAGATTCACTTTTTTTTTTTCGTCGGTTTTAACAAAGATTAGTAAAATCCCGTGAACATTAATTGCTTCCAATCCAACAACAACAATCACTATTACCTACTTAAGAATCCGATATCCATACACAATACAAAAAGTCCAAACTGCAAATACAATTTGCAAACACAAACATCAAGTGTTTCTTCAAAATGACCAACTTCCCTTTGTTCGTCTTCTAAAGTTCAAGAGAAGACACAACTTTCAAGAATTAAACATGAGCATGAAAAAAAACAGTCTACGAGCAATTCATTTTACAACTCCAAGTTTCCATAGAAACTTTAAACAAGATTTGGTAACATGGCCAATCTTCAGAGACATTTCTCTCAAGACTTGGATTTACTAGAAGAATCATCTTTACCAAAGAAACAATTTCCTCGACTGATTGCAAGACTAACTTTGACAAAACCAGACCAACTTTTGAAAATGCTTTCAGTTCAGAAATCAAAGTGCGAAGCAAAAATTATACAAGAACAATGATGCTCAATTCATTTTCGATACAATGATCTTTTTAACATGGATTCCCTCGGGAAAATAACATGAAAGTTTAATAGTTAACCTTTAGTTTTTAATCATTTACACCATTAGTCCTTATTTCAAGTTTTTCTAATAATTGTTAATTAACCTCAAGTACTTTAACGTCAATAACAATTTTTTTTGATAACAAACTACAATAAAATCACTTTATCTACTTAAGATCTATAATTCATTTCACAACAAACCATATAAAATGGAAACGAAAGATTATTCGTGTTCAAAAACAAAAGATGTGCATGCCATAAAATATAAAATGTCAAAATCAAAAGAGAGATGCATGGCATATTTATCTTCTCTTCATTCACACCTTCAGGTGCTTTCTAACGAAGACTTAAAAGGCACTCGTATCGAACATGGATTCAAACGGGCATTTATGTCACTCTTTGGTCAAGATAATGACACTTTCACAAGTACAATGTTTCTCAACATGGATCAACTACACAAGCAACTGGACAAAGACGAATTTCAAGAAGATGGATCCATGGCAGCCTTTTGGGTGATTAACAAACAATTTCATATGTTCATCAATTCGCAGTTCACTTTGGATTACGATAGTTAAATGGCAGATAAGTATTTTGTTGAATACACTAGAATCGAAGTTAAACAATTCAGAGAAACATTACTTCAACACATGAGTAATGTTAAGAAGTCTGTTGCTGAAAGAACACGTCATCAAAGACAATATGATAGAAGGGTGAATAAAAGACAGATGCAGATGCAAGAGAGTAAGGTTGATACAGGTAAAGCATTTGATGCTGATTTGGTTATCATAGAAAGCAGTGGGCCAAAATCAGAAATGCAAGATGAAAGCAGTAGGCCAGGGAATGATACTGTAGGATCCCGATAAACACTTCACTTCATATAACGAACCACGAATCGAACTAGAAAAGAGATAAAGAGAGTGAGTTGATTTTGAGAGAGAGAAAGAGGAGAGAGAATTGAGAGAGAATGAGAGAAAATGGATGTTCTAAGTTATATAAACCAAATTTACCTAAAATTATGTGTTCTAATATATATTAATATGTCTCTCATACCATATTTTTATTTTTCTCTTTACCCGCCAACTCACACAAAATTACCCGTTTTAGTTTTACGTCTATTATCTATAAATTTATCAAAAATCTGAAATCGTCCAACTTTGCCGAACCATAAATCAAAATCCGTCATTCATAAAAATATGAGGTTTTCGCCTCCGGAAATCATTTTGAGTCTACTTTTTAAAAATGCAGGCCTCAATGTCCAGGTGGACCAAGAGCCTGAGTGAAATTACTATTTTACCCTTCTATGTCAAAACACTTTATTTTCTTAATATTATCTCCCCACGAAAACGCCCATAAATCAAAATCTATATATGCTATAAACATGAGACCACTTGGAGATGATGGCCCTTAAGGTGGGGTTGGGGGGGGGTTAATTATAATAATTTTAATTGATAAAGTATGACCACTACAGTACAACTTTGTATTTTATAAAGTTAGTATAAAAATATGATGTTATGCTCCATTTCCCAACTGAATGCAAAAATTTTGACTAGATTTAGTAAATTGGCCGTATCTCGCTCGTCCGGAGGAGATACGGATCTATCCAATTAACCACATATACCTTAAACACATACCAACATCATTATCAACTTTCCCAGGTACCTTATTACCAAAAAAATTCGTAATCAATCTGTTTTGCTACTGATGTAAAACAGTCCTATAAACCTTTCTAAAAATCATCAATTATTAGACACAATCATAAACTCAAAAACTCAAGAAATTCCAGAATCAAATATCAATATGCATGGCCAAAAATTATCAAGAAAACAATAATCAAAGGACTAGGGCTTACAGAGGATGATTATCACAAAACACCCCTCTTCTTGTGTTGACTAAGACGAATCAAAGAAGACCCAAAACCAAAGATAAAAATGCTTCTAACGCCCTAAAATATCCACTAATACTTTGCCCCCACAAAACCCAATCAACAACCAAAATCCTGTCAATAAAACACAGAAGAACTATCATCAAATCTTCATAGAAAATTCACCAACATTGCAAGGAGTTTTATATGATTTGTGAAGCTAGAAATAAGAATGAAAATTTTTGTAAGATGTTGGTGGTGGAGTTGGTTTACACGGCAGCCCACAAGGCCAAGGAGGAGGAGGTGGTTTATTTTAAAGATGGATGGTTTTTCTTGTAAAGTTGCATGTATGGAAAAATGAGATGGTATCATTGTGTTTTATAGAAAAGTGAAGTGTATTTGTGTGTTTGGGAGTGGGTAACCGCCATAGGGCCATAAATAGATTTAATGTGATTTTTTTTATTATAGGTATTAAATTAAGGTATAGTGTAAGTATTAAAATATAGAAGGTAAGTTTTAATGTAAAACGCGAGGTTTAAGCTAAAATTTTACGTAAACGCGAAACACAAAGGAAAATTTCAATAATGAAAATTATAATCATCGGGGTAGTCTATGGAAATATTAAACCACTTAGGACACAAGGATGGATTAAATCCTAAACACGGCTCACTCAAAGCTAGGAACGAAAACTTTTACCAAATCGGCTAGAAAGCTAAACTCATAATTTACTCAAAAGTAAAAATAGAAAATAAGTCATGATTTTAATATTGACTTGAAAACGTGAAATGTCACAGTGTGTGTGTGAGTGAAGAAAAGTATGAAATAATCTTTGAGTGTATGTGTGTGTGTGTGTGTAAAATTCAAATTGAGAATGTGTGATGAGCGAGTGAGGAAGAGATTAAATAGGGAATGTGTGGGTGAGAATGTTGTAATGTGACACATAGGAGCCTATCTGGGAATGTCTGGAACAACAAGTACAAGGAGTTACATTGTGTATAGGAATGTGAGTTGTCATGTGTGAGGATAAGATTGGGGAAGGTTTAAGTCGTAGTTGTTTAAGGTTTTTAATGATGGAGAGGAAGATAATCAAAATATTGATTATGTATGTAAATCTTATTTCCATTCAAGAGAGAAAATAATTAGGCAAAGATGATTAAGGAATGATTTAGGAAATGGGAATATATGCTTAGATTGTGTGGAAAGGTAAGAATAATCTTTTGTTGGGAAATAGGGATTAACAAATGATTGCTGAGTGTTTAGGAATGGGGGGGGGGGGGGAAGAGGGGGAGGGGTGGGGGGGGGAGGGATTTGAGGTTAAGTGATGTGTGAGAAAATTAATAGAGGGAATTGTAGAAGTTTGTAAAACACTTTAAGTGTGTGAAGGTAAGAAAAATCAAAGCATAATTAATCTTCAATAACCACAAACTCAAATAGTCATTAAGACTTAATCCATGATTATCAACAATGGATATAATCACTAATCATCTTGATGCAAACAAGCTAAGTATTTTGCATCTTAAGTAAAGCACATCTCGTAAAGGGAAACGATGCATTTATGCCAAGTGATCTTTGACTTAGTTTGACCAATAAGGGAATAAAACGCGTTACATGATTAGAGACAACGTACATCCGGATTAAGTTCAAATGAATACCGATGTGTCGTTGTGTGGTGTATATTTTTATGATTCATGTTTTAAATTTATATTTTGCGGACTTAACCAAAAACAACACTTTAACGGGCAGTGTACCCGGTCAGTGATAGATTCGTGGTAAGTAAGGTGTTGAATACTTGAAGCGAGGTTAAATCTCTTAATTTTAATAATAATATGGTGTTACTAATTGTATTAGCCATCATTAATTCGATTAGAAGTAGGTTTGTTTATTTAGTGCAATGATTACTTATCTCGAGGTGGCATATCATTCTTAGACTTAGGCGGGACTTCATGCTAAGACCTAGACACATTAATTCTGTCATAATTAAATCATTCGCATAAAGCATCCTTATTTGCTGATTATAATCTATCTTAGGGATTAAAGCAATGGTGATCTTGTTAAACCCTAGCTCATAGAGACTTTACCCACTTACTACTTAATGGCAATTTATACTCTAGTAGTCCACTTGTCCAACTATCCAATGGAATCAGAACGTTATTTGTTGAATTATCTAGGTTCACCTGCTAGTCAACTTGTTCAATAAACTAAAGGCAATTTCCGTTAACTAGTTAAGCCAGAAGCATATCCTTAACACAGTTTTAGCAGGACAATATTTGTGATCCATATTCAAATGTATAAAATTACTATATGTAAGCATTCGGACTCTAGATACTTGGTCCGTATCACTAGATCCAGTTGAATGATAGGTCGCATACAAAAGCACGTAAACAAGTATAAATTGTTAAACATAAACAAGCATACAACGATAAATTAATAAATCGAGATATAAACAAAACCAAACATTTAGATCTTCATAATAATGGCCAATACCCAAAGGTATTAGCCTTCAAACATCATAATTAATACAAGAGTAATGGCTTAGCTAAGGTAACTAACCGAGATAACCGAATGATGACAAAAACCGAACGTTAAAAAGGTATAAGATGACAAAGACAATCTATCAAGAAAGCTCAAGATTTAAAGACAAAGACTTCCGCTAACTCTGATTTAAAGCTTTCAAGATAATGCAAAAGTATGAGCATGTTGGTCAAAGACACAAGATCGCAAGATGGCATAGACGATAAAGACAATGACAAAGGCTCAAAGTCTAGACCGCAAAGCATGAAGGAACAAGTTTACAACAAAGAACAAAGAGAAAGACCAAGACCACATGAGCTTAACGACAAAAGCAATCTCATTATCTCATGAAGGAGTGTCATCATTGAACTCACTTCGGGGGAGATTGTTAGCCTCAAAATATTGAGTCGAACATGAAGTTCGTTCATTATGTATTTAAGTCTCGGTCAATTAATTAGTTAATGTTGTAATAGAATATTATCGGGAATCGGGCTCGATAGTTAAACTAATATTGTATATGTTTCGGGTTTAATCCCAAGCAAAACCCGAGCCCGAGTCCTAGTTAAATATCCCACGCGTCACATTAAATGTGCAGGGGTATATATATAGATATTTTCTACTAAGAAAATATCTCTTCTCTTATTTCTAAATAATATCTTTTCTTTTTCTCTCATCTCTCTCTCTTCTTTCTCTCTCTAAACCATTATCTTTTTTCTAGTTCTTGGTTCGATCTATGTTGTGTAATATGAAGTGAAAGTGTAGATCGGGATCCGACAGATCTATACATTATGAATGTAAGACATGTCACGAATGCACTAACTAACCTACATAACTTCGTATCTTAATGATAACGAAGGTTCTTTTCTTGCACTTAAATGGATGGATGATTGGATCACATTTTAAACAAACTTATAATAAGTTAAGTGATCAAAGGAAAGGGTTTGAAAGGTGGTTTTTGATCAGAGAAAACTGTGTGTAAAGAGGTGAGAAAATATGTGCAAACAGTATACTATTTATAGGAAAAAATATTATTTTTTTTATTTGGGCGGTCCCCTTAATTAAGTAAGGGGCTGCCCATTTTTCAGACGCTCTCTTTTTTGTCTTTTTGTGGGGAAGGTTTTTCTCAAACTTTCTAGCCGTTTTTGGGTAAAAAAATTTAATTCAAAATATTTATTTTGAATAAAACATTTCTTATAAATACAAAAATGTTTTGCATATGTTATAAAAATGTTTGTCCCATTTTATAAAAAAATGTAAGGTTTGGAAAAATAAAAAATTTCTTTGATCATTCAACAAATTAAAGTTTGTTTGTTCATACCTTTAGTGATATACGTCGGGTGAGAACTTAAATTTGTTGTTGAAGATAACTTGAGACGTCGAAAGATGTTGACGTATGAATTGATGATTTGTGATTACGAGTAACTTAAGCACTTTACGTTATGTGTTATAAGTTACATGTTTGTCATCACCAAAACATGAAGAGAATGTATAGATTAAATATCGTAATATTTCTACCAACAATACTCTAAAAGGGTCAACATAAAGTTGATGAGCTCGTAGGTTTAGATGTAAACCTAGTTGTTGTGCCAGAATTTAAGTAGTGGACAATTGTACAATATGAAAACAGAATGCATGCATTTTATTTAGACTTCCAACATAGCAATCCCATGCTATCATAGTGTTTGATTTCAACATAGCAAACCCATGCTATCATAATGTTTGATTTGCACATAGCAAACTCATGCTATCATAGTGTTTGAATTTGATTCATAGCATATCAATGATACCAACTGATGTGTTGTAGTGAGGTGTGTAATTTTATGATTTCAAGGTTTAAATTTACATTTTGCCGACTTTACCAAAAACAACACTTTAACAGGCAGTGTACCCGGTCAGATGGGAGTTTCGTGGTAAGTAGGGTGTCGATCACTAAGAGCGAGAAACCAGCTTTCAATTTATTAATATTTTGGTTATCTAAACTAAGTTAATTATATTCTATGTTAAACCTATGTTAATCCTAAATCTATCGGATAAGGGGGTTTTCAGCCTGAGATACTGGCATGAGTTTTATGGTGACTAAAATCAACTTAAGACACTAAAACACATGCAAGCAAATTGATAGATGATAAAAGAGCGGTCTATCCAACTATAAGAAAACTGTATTAACCATTATTAATCCAATCAGAACGTTGGTTTGTTTATTTAGTGCAATGATTACTTATCTCGAGGCGGCATATCATTCTTAAGACTTAGGTGGTACTATTTCCTAAGACCTAGATACGAAAAATTCTGCGTATCCACATAAAGCATCCTTATTTGTTGATTATAATCTATCTTAGGGATTAAAGCAATGGTGATCTTGTTAAATCCTAGCTCATAGAGACTTTACCCACTTACTGCTTAAAGGAAATTCATACACTAGTACTCCACTAACCAAGTCTTTACCAATTAATTGAGAACGTACTCGTTGATCTCAAGGGTCACCTACCGGTCCAACTAAGCTCACAATCTAAGGGCAAAGATAGGTTATTATTTGTGATCCTATTGGTCTAGATGTATAAATCACTATATGGAGAGTCATCCCAGCATCTAGATTACTTGGTCTGTATCACTAGATCTTGTTGAATGATAGGTCGCATACGAAAGCACGTAAACAAGTATTAACTGATATACATAAACAAGCAATCAACGATAAATTAAGCAATCGAGATAAACAAACCAAACATTCAGATCTTCATAATAATGGCTAATACCCGAAGGTATTAGCCTTCAAACGTCATAATCAATACAAAAGTAATAATTTAGCCAAGGTAAACTAATCGGGTTAACGAATGATACCAAAAACTGAACGATTACAAGAGTATAGGAGATTACAAGTTGTTTCCTATGGAATTAATTACGTTACAAGACCTCTTCTGCTCTTCTTCTCCTCTGAAAATCGACTTTTGTGGTTTAGGTATCGAAAATATAATTTAGCACACTTAAAACTCGTTTTTGAGTTTTCTATTTATAAGGTCTGGAATATGGTCGATACGGCGTATCGAAAGGCTTTGATACGGCGTATTGGGGATTTCTTGGAGTAGGGACCACGTTTGATATCTTCCAGAATTTATTATTTCCATAGCTTGAATACAGCGTATTGGTCTTTCCTGGATACGGCGTATTGATCTTATTTCCTTCGTGGTCTTTTGTGAAGTGCAAGCACAGATATGCCGTATCTTCCTTTATGGATATGGCGTATTGGATATCAAAACTGTAATCTTCAAATGTATTCGTTTAAGCTCCATAATGCTTGCCTTTTTGCTAATCTTCACCAAGTACTTCATAATTACTGCAATTCTCAAATATAAACGATTAAGTAACAATTATTTGTAATATAATTATACAAAATAGATTATTTACATGGGATAAATGATGCTATAAAAGTGACGTTATTTCATGTCATCACCAACCATTTATAATGGTCTGAGCGCTTATAGTCCTCCGCACCTAAAGCCTACCAGTTGGAGTTAAACATAGGTCGGCAAATAGTTATATGTATGTAGTTGATTAAGAATTTTTCAAACTAAATATATATAATAAAATATAAAATATATATAAAGTCTAAAAAAACAACAACAATCGACAAAACCGGGAGTAGTATAGAATGTTCCCGGGTCGTTAATCCCCAACGAGGCTGTGCTGGAAAATCAATACGGTCGGAAGATCGGAGTTTGAAGGAGAGAAATGATTTGAGAGTGTGAAAAGTTAAATTAAACAATAACAAACAAAAACGATTAAGAAAAACCTAAAAATTACGAAATTAAGCTAGAAAACGAGAGCACGAATCCCGAACAAAGGGTCAAAAACCTAAATTCTTCAAAATTAACCCGAAACCAAACAACCCAAACGTTGTTTTTCCTTTACCCAAACCTTTTAGAATCAACCCAATACGCTTAAACCTTTATGTTTTCGATCAAAGTTGGAAAATTTATAGATTTGTATGTGTGTTTATTTTCGGACGAACCAATGGGAGGAAGGAGAGAAAGAAAATACATTTGTTGTGTGTATGTTTGAAATGAGAATAGTGTGTAAGGAATAGAATAATATCTAGTGAAAATTAGACATGGTTGCTAAAATTAAGCCTTCTTGTCCCCTAAGGGGATTCGATCGGTTATATGATCCAAAGGGGTCTCGGGTTGCTTCATTTTGTGTCGGGTTTTCTTAATACTCATTGTTCGTTATTTTAAAACGTGACCCGAAGTTTCCTATGTAACACCCCCAAAAAATCACAACGCAGCGAAATACCACTTGGGGTGCTACTTCAAAGTTCATACACACAAGTTACAGAAAACGACCTCAAAAGAGATGTTTAATAAAATGTCACATTCAATTAAAATTTTAGAGTAAAATCATGTCCCAATAATTTCTTTTTAACAAAAGTTACAAGAGTTTAAACATGACTCCTTTGTATATTTTAAAAATAAATGGTTGTCGAATGTAAAGAAAACCCAAGTCTTTAAAGTTTTGATATCCGCGCATCCAAATGCTCCCAAGTCTCAGCTAGCAATATAATAACCTGAGAAAATACATGCAAAAACGTCAACAATAATGTTGGTGAATTCATAGGTTTAAGTAAAAGCAGTATTGAAATAATTCAAAAAATATTTCAGTAAGAAAGAAACTTTAAATTTTTTCAAAGTATTATTTCTGAAATACAAGTAGTGATTCAATAGATCAAGTAATGCTCCATAGTGGACCACAATGTTCAAGTAGTGTAGACAAGAGAAACAAATTCACCAAGTCCAAAAAGTAATATATATTATTGCACTAAGCTCATGACCCCGAAACCTTAACTGGTAATGCAATCAATGCAAAATGTCTGCCCCAAAAAAGTGTAAGGTGTTCTACCAAACACCCCAAAGAATACCTCAAATGTTAAATGCGTCAATGGTTATCTAGAAACCATAACCCAGATGGGGATTGTCAGTCCCGATAGATCTATCCACAACATTCACGCTTACTACAATAACAATTAACGGTTCATGATAGAAAGAGGACTTAGATGGCGGTGTGGTAACTTAGGCAATAATAAGATCTGGAATAGCATACAATTGAAAAACACTTGTGTCCAATTTAAAACAAGTAATGTGTTTAAAACTCTCGGTTTTCATATACAGGAATTCAATGATCTCAAATCATGTAGTAAGCAAATTAAGCTTTAGTAAATTCATGAGTAAACAACCATGTATTAAAAGTCATGTAGTAAGCATGTAAAAGCTTTAGTAAAACTAGTCATGTAACGCTTATGTAGTAGAAATCAATAAATTTGTTTAGTAAACGAGCATGTATTCTCACCCCGAAAACCTTTTATGAAAACCATTGAAAGAGAAAAGGTGGGGCTATATACTCACCTGAGATAAAAGTATCGGATAAGAGAATCACAACAAGTGAACAACTATGACAACGATGCGTACATCATGATCAACAATGAAGAAACGAAGTCGAGTGATCCGAATCGCGACCTAAAATAATGGTGCGCGTAATTAAAACTCACACTTATAATTGTTGGAATTAGTAGACATTAAGATCATATTAACTATTAATAAATACGAGCACGCAGTGGATGTAACATTTCTTATTTTGGTGTCATTGTACGACTATATTAATGATCACTATTTATTTTAGTCTGATACGCGTTTACTTTTAATATTTACTTTTGA